>JAWWEA010389576.1:0-12238 GCA_035222095.1 Andricus quercuspetiolicola | reverse complement strand
AGCACGAGATACGTGATGAGAATGTGGTCGTTAAACCCGAAGGAGCTTTAACAAAAGAGAATTCACAATCACCAAATTACAGTTGTCGATGCTTTGACCTTTGATTTTAAAAGGTACTTGCACAAATATGGGACAAATACAAAAACCGAGCCCGTAGCGCGAGGTAAACACATAATCGAGCGCGAATCGAGCTTTAAAAATTTTTTTTTCAGTGAAATTTTTTTCTTTTACCAAAAATTTAACTCTTTGATTTTTTTTTGAAAATCCACGTCTTTTTATAAATATTCAACTATTGTGCTGAAAATCCATGTGTTTTCATACAAATCCGTCTTTTTTTGTTAAAAAATTAATCTCCTTGGTTAAGACTTGATGATTGAGGTTGAAGATTCATTTCTTTTGATGAAAATTTAACTATTTTGTTGAATATGTATTTTTTTAATTGAAAAGTTATTAATTCTTTTAGATGAGAATTTAATTGTTTTATTCATTTTTCTCAAAAATACATCCTTTTTGTGAAAGATCCAATTGTATGGTTTAAAGTTCATATATGGTATTTTGTTAATAATTCCGCTTTTTTGTTAACAAATTTATCTTCTTGCTTGAAAAATGTATCGGTTATTCTAGGAATTTCGTATCTTTTGGTTAAAAATGCTATTTTTTTTTATCCAACAATTTTAATATTTCCTTAAAACGTCAACTTTTTCAGGAGAGTGTTATTTTGGTTCGTTGAAAATTCATCGCGTTGAATTATAGTTCAATTTTTCTCTGAAAAACTCAATTTTTCTTGTTTGACTGTTCATTTCTTTGGTTAAAAATTCAAATACTTTGTTAAAAATTTGTTTGTTTTTTTAGTGGAAAATTAGTAATTTAACTTAAAATTTGAATATTTTATTTTTGGTTGAAAATGTATTTTCGTAAGTAGATATAAGTTTATGTATTTTGTGGAAAATTCATCTCTTTGGTTAATAATTAATGTTTTTGTTTGAAAAATCATTAATTTAGTTGAGAATTTGTTTTGTTTTGTTTTATATATAAAGATTCATTTTTTAATCTGAAATGTAACTATTCTATTCCTGCTCAAAGATTTAGGTTTTTTAGTTCAAAATTTATTTATTTTCTGTAAAACTAGTATTTTTTCGTTTGAAAATGTATATATTTGTGTTCAAATTCAAAGATTGTTGTAAAAAATTCATTTTTCTGGCTTCAAAATTCAATTATAGGGTTGGAAATTAACTTTTTAGTTAAAATTTCATACACTTGTGTTGAAAACTCAACTGTTTTGTGGAAAGTTCGTCCTTTCAGCTTGAAAATTCCACATTTTGTTTGATCTTTTTTTCCTTTTTTGACTAAAAAATATTTCTGGATTGCAAATTCAATACTTTTGTTGAAAATTCCTCTTTTTGTTTCAAAGATTAATCTATTTTGGTTTAAGATTGTAGTCGTCTGTTATGAGTTCATATTTTGTGATAAAAATTAATTGTTTTATTTGAAAATTTAATTATTCCATCTTTGGTTTAAAATTTACCTTTTTGAGTAATTGGCGGACCTGACGTTTCATTCGAAAATCACATAAATTTACATAAATTTAATACGTAAAATACATAAATTTAATTCAACAATTAAATGCGAGACGATTTCGGAGAGGGCAATCGGAAGATCTTACGAAATATTTTATTTTTAAATTTTTTCGGTTGAAATTCATTACTTTAGTTGAAAATTCTTTTGTGGGAATCTTTTTTGGTGAAAAATTAGTCTTCTTGATCGGAAATTAATTCCATTGATTGACAATTTAATTATTTTTTTGAAAATTCGTTTTTTCATTATATATCACATTCTTTACTAAAACATTATGTATTTAATTTTTGTTGTTGAAAATTCATTCTTTTTTATACATATTCAACTGTTTTGGTGAATATGAATGTACTTTGTTGAAAATGTTCTTTTTTAATTTAAAATTAATATTCTGATTCCAAAATTTATCTTTTGTGTTAGAAATTCATTTCTTTAGTTAAAAATTTAAACATTTTGTTGAAAATTTGTTTCTTCAATTGAAAAACGAATTTTCAACTGAAAATTTAACTTTATCATTTTCTTCTTAAAAATCAATCTTTTTTCAAAGATTCAACTATGTATTCGGTTGAAAATTCATGTATTTTGTTCAAAATTCTGCTGTTTGGTAGAAAGTTGATCATCTAGGTTGAAAATAATTGTTTGGTTGAAAATTTGCTTCTTTGGTTGAAAATTGAAATATTTTATGAAAAATTCGTTTTTCATCGACAATTAGTTTTTTTAACGTTAATTTTACTATCGTATTTTTGCGGTTCAAAATACATTTTTTAAAATAAAAATTCAACTACTTGGTTGAAACATAATCAGTTTTGTTTGAGGCTTCAGCTATTTTGTGAAAAATCTCTTTTTTTCTGAATTGAAAATTGATTTTTGGTCGAGAATTAATCTTCTTGAATGAAAATTCATAGTTTTGATTGAAAGCACATTTTTTGGTTTGAAAATTAAATAAATTTGTTGAAAATTCGCTTTTTTTTAAGTGGAAAACTAATATTTTAACTTAAATTTTGACTGCTACATTATTAGTTGAAAGTTTACCTACTTTAGTTTAAAGTTGATGTTTTTCTTTAAAAAATCGTCTTCTTCGGTAGAAAATCCATTTTTTGTTGTTCTTGTTGAAAATTCAACTTTTTGGTTAATAATTCATTTTCCTCATTTGAAATTCATCAGTTTAGTTAATTATTGATTAATGTAGTTCAAAATTTGTATTGTTTTTTTTTGTGAAAATTGATTTTTTTTTCTGAAAATGTAGCTATTCCAGTTTTGCTCTGTAACTTATCATTTTTAGTTGAAAATTCATTTACTTTGTTTAAGGAGAAGGTATTGCTTTTATGTAAAATTTGACTTAGTCGGTTTTTCTCAAATCTCCATGTTTGGAGACCCCCTGAGTCAGAAAAAATGATTTTCACGAAGTCGTCTGTCTGTCTGTCTGTAGTATCGTGCAAGCACGATAACTTTTGAAAGATTGATTAGATTGGATTGTGCTTTGGCACAATTTTTTAAGGCCCCTAACCAAAGAACGAGTTCGTTAGCCAGCTATTTTGGATAAAAATTCAAAAAGTTAGAGACTTTTCAAAATTTTTGACGCCGTTTCTTTTCAAGATTTAAAATTTCTGTGCACAGACGTTTGTAGTACTTGGAAAGTCAAACAATTTTTTTTGACAAAATTTTTTGATTAAAAACGAATGATCAGAGTTATGACGTTTTCAAAATTAAAAAAAAAAAAAACGAAAATGACAAAAGCTGTTCACACAAAGAAGAGCTACATTGGTATGAATAACACAGCCACACAAAAAAAAGTTGTTTTCTGGCCTGGGGATCAAACCATGTTTATTGTATGGATCAAAAAAAAAGTTAAGAAAAAAGTCAAAGCTGTCCTGATCGAGAAAATTCACTCCTCAGTTTTTTCGAAATTTTGACGCCGTTTTGGTAATTTTTAAACATTTTCGCGCTTCTGTAATGAATCTGACAGAGACCTCTTGTACTAAGAATTAAATTCTGTTAATTTGATTCTAAAATATGACTATCTAAACAAAATTATTGGTTATTTTTTTATAATTCACTTGAATATTCAAATACCACATAGTAAGCCAGATTAAATTTAGAATTTAATTTCTTAACATGCTCTCGTGAACTTATTTGCAAAGTGTGGAGTAGATTTGGAGGTTTTTGGTTTTCGGTGATTTTTAAAAATGATTTGGAATTTGAAGTTTCGAAGTTACATTTTTTTAAATTCAAAGCCCGGAAGTTGAATCTTTAAAAAGGTTCTATTATTTATTACTTTGCTTTAGAAACTTTTATCAATCAAAGAAATTAATACACTCGGAAAAATGTTTGTTTGAGTGAAACAAACATTTGTTTGGCCCAATATTAAAGATAGAATTTGTTTCATTCGGATGAAATTTGTTTGAGTTAAAGTATGGTTTCTTCAAATCAAAGAAATTTTGTTTAAATCAAAACAATATTCGTTTGAATTAATCAAATATTAGTTTGACCCTATATCAAAGAAACAATTTTTTTGATCCAAACAAAAATTTTTCTGATTGTATAATACAACACCCCAAATGATTAAATATCAGTAGGTTTTAAGAATTTCTTAAAACTTATAGAAGTTATTTTTAGATTTTCTAAAATTAAGGATTTCATGTGTTTTCTTTACAAATTTTATAAAAAATTAATGCTCCTCTTAAATTTTTCATATACATCCTGCCTATTTTGATTTATTTATTTGTTTATATTTCCATATATTTGGATTCTATATGAAATTCGGATAGTATTTTGAATTTGGTTGTTAAAAAAATACTTAAAAATTCTTATCAAACTTCAGAGACGTTTAGGCGAAGCAAAAAGTCAATAAAAAGTATTTCAATTCCAACCACTTCCAACTCCTTCGTATATTACAGTCAAGTCAAGAAAATTGATAAAACCAAAAAAAAAAAAAAATACAAAAGAGTTGATTTTCACGATTTTTTAAAATTTCAAGGCAGTTTAGACAGGGTGCAAAATATTGGATGGCATTATCAATACATATTTACTTGCTGCTAACTATTTTTTGTTATAACCTAAGTCTCGTAAAAAATACTGTGGTCTCCAAATAAAAAGTATATCGCTTTCAGTACTTTTCGACTTTTATTACACAAGATTTTTTTTTAAATAACTTAGAAAAATATTCCTCATTTTTTTCAATTCTCGAAATATTGATGTTTTTCGATATGCTCATTGCTTACAAACCATTTTTCTCTCCTTCTTTGCCTATTTTATATTAGTTATTATTGAAAATTATTCCGTAAATGTAAAAAAAACATTGCATTGAATCTCCTTACATTTAGCATACATAGATTAGTCGAAAAATATCTATCATTCGCAAAAATACTTAAACCACTTTTAAATCATTTTTTTGATTGTTTACTTGTTGTTGAACAAAACCAATCACGTATTTCATAAACATTAGTTAAACATTGTAAACTAAGGCGGGGTGAATATTCTAAAATTATTCAAATCGTTTGAGCACAGAGAAAAAGGTTTGTGGCTCAACAACCGTAAAAGGAATTTTTTTTGTAATTGGTTAATATCTTCTGTTTTTTTTTATTTAAACAGTCAAATTCAAAATTTTAAAAAATCGCATTGGCTCACGATTGATGGGAAATGTTTTATGTATACAGTTTACACTATTAAATAAGAAGAAGAATTTTGGAACGAAAAAATAAAAAAATTTGTTTTCAGTTTATAATTTTTTGAAAATGTGACAACTACATGGTTTTTTAATGAAGTAATATGGACATTTTTTGAAAAAAGTTGAATAGTTCGAATCTGAATTTTTCTTTAGCTTGAACCAAAGAAATAAGTTGTCATTTTGCTTTCTTGAAAGAAAATATTTTCATGATTGAGGAATTTTTTAATTGTGGATGTTTTTCCTGATTTTAGAACGTTAGAGACACAATAAAACACTTTTTTCTCCGTGAATGAAAAGTCATAAGATATTTCCTTGGTTCAAGCTCAAGAAATTTCAGGTTCGACGTATTCAACAGTTATAAAAAAATATTGCAAAAATATTTTCTCTACACATTTTTGATAAAGTCTAAATTAGAAGAAATTCGGGTATAATTTCTAATTTTGTATTATTTTTTACTAGCAAAACTGTATATACAGAAGATTCGCTACAATTTCTGAACTAAGAGAAAGCTTTGTTGATATAAAAGTTACGAAATGGAATTATTTTAAGAATAGTTTCTATAACTGAATTTTATCTCACTCTCCTTTCTTACCAATTCAAAAAAATGGTTGAATTTTAATAAATCGTTGCATATTTTTTCGGGGAAAACTTTCTCTACAACTCTGCTGCATACAATTTGGAAAAAAGTAAATAATATTGAAAAATTTTAAAGATTCTTTTTTTTTTAATTTAAAAAATATTTCCTTAAAATATAATTATTTTAAAGATTTTAACCCGTGAAAAATTTGTTCACAAAACTAGAAACAACAGAGTTGTAGAGAATATTTTCCTCAAAAAAAATAAATAAATAAATAAGCCATGACTCATTAAAATTCAATCAGTTTTTAAAATTTCGTAAGAAGCTAGGGTAAAAAATGCAATAGGCTTGATTTTTTAATCTAAGGGCTCTTGAAGGAAAACGACCATAAGATCTTCCAGAATATTTTATGACACTTTTTTAAATGTCTTGAAATCTTTTTAAATATTTTTTCAAAATTATTTTTGAAAAAATACTTTAAATATTTCCTAGAAATCAAAGAATATCTGTTTTTTCTCTTGAAACCTCTACAAATTTTAAGTTATTTTTAAATCTTATTCGAACTTAGCACAAAATTTTTAAAAATTTAC
The DNA here is from genome assembly GCA_035222095.1 of Andricus quercuspetiolicola. NCBI lineage: Eukaryota > Metazoa > Arthropoda > Insecta > Hymenoptera > Cynipidae > Andricus > Andricus quercuspetiolicola. The sequence goes on along the minus strand of JAWWEA010389576.1, from coordinate 5,832 downwards.
GAAAATTGACTTAAGAAATGTTTACATACATTTTTGTGAAGTTTTGTACCATCCTTCTAAATATTTTTTTAAATTATTCAAATTTAATTTTAATTAATTTTATTAATTTAAAATTAAAATTAATTAAAAATTAATTAATTTAATTCTTTTTTGACAATTTTAGAAATATTTCGAAATGTTTCAAAATCTTCGCAAATACTCTCTTAAAATTAATTTTTCAAAATAAAAAAAAATTAATTCACCTCGCTATCTTAAAAGCATTTATTCATTGGCTTAAAACTTTTCGAGAGTCTTGAAAAGCTTCGAAATTCTATTATTGTAATGCTCAAAAATCTGCGTTTTGTTTTAATTCTTAAGAAATATTTTAAAGGCTTCTAAACTTCTAAAAATCCTTTGAAAAAATTTGTTAAAAACTACCATAAATCAAATATTCACTTAATTTATTTTGTAATTTTTTGAACATTTTGTAGGCTCTTAAGAAAACGATTTCATTCTCCTAAAACGTTTACAACAAAAAATTAAGATAAAGCAGGAGGAATATCCATTTAATATACGTGCATCATTTTTTCATATACAAAAATATAAACATTTTTGTTTTATTTATCACTCATCATTAATTAATATTAAATATATACAACTTCGTTTATTTGTACTTGTCAATTTGACAAATTAATGATTATGTTACAAATTCTTTAAAAATAGCGCTCGAAAGTTATAGCATACACTCTTGTAGTTGAAATTTTATGTCAATTCAAGGAATATATTGACTGCTCCCGTGGACAAAGATGAAAATATTCAATTTTTTATGGTAAAATATAACAAATTTTGTAAATTATTAAAAATAGTATGAACTCCGAAACAATATCACCAGCAAATGTTGCTGTGCATGTCCAGTTAAAATTTTATGTCAAACGGTTTGACAAATTTTCGCAATAAAATAAAAGACAAAACCCCCTCCTTCAGTAGGAATATTTACTGTAAGATTATGGTGAATAACCCTTCGTGTCAAATACCTTAACCCTCATTTCTTTCACTAATTCTTTCAGTCAATTTTCCTAAAGATTAGTGACTTTTCATTCAGAATTATTTCATTTTTACTAAATCTCGTACCTATAGAATTCAGTTTCTAATTATCAACACAATTTAACTGATCCAAAGTGAGAGTAAAAAAAAATATTATAACTCAGCGTAATCGTTATCATTTATTAATCGAAGAATATAAGAAATCATATGTAGGTATTAAACAAAAATTAATTTTGACAAAATATCTAAATTCATTTTTTCTAATTTTTGCTTTGTTGTGTGGAACTTTATCGGATCCGCTTGCCAATCACTCCAAAGAACCTATATTCATGAAAATTATCAAACACACGACTTCTGTAGAGATAGGAAGCTTTTTTAAAAACAAGTTTTAACATTCAAAATTACATTTGATGATATTTCCACTTCCATATAGGAATCTCCTCTTAACCGGCTAATTTTATTTCTTCGTACGTTAGATTTTTTCTGCATTTTTTGTATGAGATTTGGTTCTCAATAAAACTATATACACGAACATCTGTAATTTATAAAAATTTTCCTCTTTTTAATAGCGTTTTCCATAATTACGCAGCTTATTGTTTAGGTCCAACCGTTTGGACTTGGCCTATTATTTAACAGCATTCATTGCAAGGTTTATTATCGATAATTTCCTAATTACATCCCTTCCTACCAGATTATAATTTATTAAAGTATATATATACAAAAAGTTTTGAAATGCAAGAATTCAAAAATATGAAAAGTTTTTAAAATTTTATTTAAATTTTCCAATCTTCACCGACGTTGTGAGTTTGATAATTTTCGAAATAGCTCGTTGGGAGCTTTGCTTATCTTTCTAAAAACATTCAGCATGTAATAAAACGATATACGCATAAAAAATGTGTGCATGCTAGAAAATGTTTTTCGCAACGTTATCTCTACTAAGGTTTTTTTCAGTCATAGCGCCAAAATTCCAATAAATTCGATACAAATGACATCACTTTTTTCATTTAATTAAAATTCTTCAAAATTGGGAGATTATTGTTCATATCAACAGAATATAACACGCCGCGTGTGTCATAATCGGACTTCGTACTTCAATATTTCTATAATATTTAAAAAACATAAAACAGACATTTGAAACGTATTTCCGGATGAATTATTTTTCAAGGAAGAAGAGAATTCTACATTTTGAATTTCCTTCGAATTTTCTATAGGATATCGTTCACTAAATTTGTGTGATTATGTGTCACGTAAATGTACTAAATTATTTTATTTTTATATCAACAGTTTATTTTCAAATAATGGCTTGCTTAAATAAAATCTTCCATTAATAAATCTGAAATATTTGGCAGTTTTATTATACGTAAAAATGTGACATTCCTCATAGTCTTTTTCAACTGCAATTGAATTCTTTATTATATGTATGAATTTGGCAACATTTACTTTTTTTGAGTTTTTCAAAGTACCCAATCAGCATTGTGGTAAAGCGACAACAATTTTTTCAAGATGTTCGTGTCACACCTCTTTTTCATAGCAACTAAAATTCCTGGCTATTTAGGGGTTTGCAAACATTTTTTTTTCCTTTTTTACATTCTCATCCTAACAAGAAGGTGCTGCTTTTATGTAAAATTTTACTTAGTCGGTTTTCATCAAATCTCCACGTTTTGAGACCCTCTGAGTCGAAAAAAACGATTTTTACGCATGTGTCTGTCTGTTCGGTAAATGTTCGAGAGGAATTTAATTACTTACAAAAAAACAGTGGGATCATTTCTGTTGTAGCTCATTTGTTGTGGTCTCGAAATAAGACATTTTTTTCTCAAAATAAGAATACTTCAAGTGTAAAATTGTAACATGAACATAGCTGCATTCTCATTCTCCGCTGTCTCATTTTTTTTTGCAACTCAAAACAACACCGAATCTGCGTACTTTTGAGGATCGACGATTTTCTGTTATAATAATTAAATGTATATAACGCGAAAACTTTTCACAAAAATTCCCGGAACCTTTCACGGGAACCTTCCTTGATACGCGGAGATTTCAGATATTCCCGGAATATTCAGGGAAAACTTGTGCTATCCGTGAAGACGAATTTTCAACAAAATACATAAATTTTCAAACAAATAGTCAAATTTTCAACCAAAAAGGGGAATTTTCAAGTACAATGATGCAATCACCAACCAAACAAACAAATATTCAACAAATAAAGATTTTTCGGTTATGGAAGAAAAATAAGTTCATGCAAATTGTTAAACTTTGAAGGCAATATATGAATTTACTGCAAAACAGTCAAATGCTTCAATTTAACCTTAGAAGTTAAATTTTCAATTAAAGAAGGTCAATTTTCAACAAAATCCCCGAAAATCTCTTATTTTTCCTGACGATTATTATTTAAAGACAAGAATCTTAATCTTGTAACATTTTTAACACAGCATCTTTTATAAACGGAATACAATTTTTTTAGGAAGTGAAATAATTTGCCTGTTTTAAATATATTGTATTTTTTTCTTAAAATTATTTTGCATACGTGCTCATAATAATTTATCTTTAAATCCTTACTTAAAATTCTTGGTCATTTCAAGGTTTGCATAAAATATTCTCCTCTTTTTCTTGATTGGATTATGTTTTTTTTTTGGACATTTGAAATATGGTTGTCAAACAACAAAATTTACTTAAGTTTATTACCTCTAAAAATATTCTAAAAGTAAAAGTCCCCCGTCCCAGAAACTAATATAAAAAGTTAAAGACATAAAAGTTTAACGCATTACGCAAATGCCCTTGTCAGGATTATAAAAAATAAGTATGTTAATCTAAAGACAGGTCTCTAAGCGAGTAACTAACCAATATTTGCATTGATTTTTAAAAAAATATATAAGAATTTCACACGTCTTGAAGTGAATAGAACCATTTTAAAACTTGAAATGATTACTATTATTGAAGATTATTCTAGATAATTTATGAAATATTTTTAATATATAATATAATTTATTTATAATATTCTTCAGAATCTCAGAGAAATTAGATTTATGTAACTTTAAAAGCGAACTGACTAGACTTATACTAATGACCTTATTCTGAGATCTCAGAATATACGTTTAGCTGAAATTTGAGATGTTAAAAACATTTAACAAATACAAAGTCATTGGTCATTTATATTATGTATGTATTAAAAATTATTTTTTATTCTAATCCAAAAACTAGCCGCTCACGTAGCGCGTGATTCATGATGTTGATAAGTGGAACGTGGATACAAATATTAATAATTATTTAAAATTAATATTCGTGATAAAAAAGCTATTTCTTTTACTGAATTTAAAATGAATCAATCTTTTAATCAGTAAATTTAAGTGATTATTTTACATTCCACTTTAAGAGTCTACTTTGTGATAAAATAATTGTTTTCTTTATTTTTATAGTAATTATTTATTATAAACCGTTGTTTTTCAATGTGAACATTTCAAAATTTAAAAATTAAATGTCGGAAAGTGGTTAATCTTTTACGAAGAATGTTTTTCCTAATTTTGTATCCGGGATGTCTTACATCAATTTTTTTATAAAAAAAGTAAATATTTTCGCGGGAAGTCTTTGAAAAAATCTTTTTTTGATATTAAAAATAAAAAATTTAGTTTTTCTCGAAAACATAGCTAAGTATTTAAAAAATCCAAGAGAGCAAATTTTTTCCTTGCAAAAATTTCCACCCAACTACAAACTTACTATTTTTAATCTCACTGTACATATTTATTTATTTTTTTTTAAATTGATTTTTTGATTTTACCAATTTATTCGCGAGAAAACAGTAGAGCAGTTTGATTAAAATAACATTGATATATTTTTTCTTATTTTTCAATTTTTCGAAACTTCTGAAGATTCTAAATATCTTTTGAAATGATTCCAATTTTTCCTTTCCCTACAGAAAAAAAATCTGTATAAACTTCTAAATCTTCCAAATATCTCTTAAAGTCACTTGAATTTTTTCTAAAATTTTATGATCTTGAAAAATTAAAAACTTTTGTTTAAAAATCTTCTTAATTCATTTCCGAAATTTTAAGAAATCGTTTGAAATCTCTTCCAATTTTCTCCTAAAATTTTGTTTCAAAATAATACAGCAATATAAACTTGTTATTTGTGAACTTTACCTCAAGGAAAGGAAGTTTACTTTACTATACAAGCGCGAAAACGACAACCTCAAAATAAAGTGTCAATTCGTACAGCCCCACAAATAAGGCTATTTCTTATCTCTTGTATTCTTCAGTGCAATATTTGCTTTGTAGGACGAAAAGAAATGTTTTGAAATTATTTGAAATTTTCCCAAGAATCTTAAGAAAATGTTTTTATTATTTTGCAACCTTTAAAAGTATATAAAGCGCTTCTAAAATTAAAAAAAAATCTGCATATCTACAAAAATTGTCCTAAAATCTCTCAGATACTTCTTGAAAATTTGGAAATCTTTTGAAATATTTGAATTTTTTTCAAATATTCCATTAGAATGAATTTCCATAAATCTTAAGATATTTTTTTATACTCTAGAAACGTTTCAGCATTTTTAAGAATTATTTCAACTGTTTGTTTGAACTCTTCAAAAATATTTATCTTGTTTCAGATTTTTTAAAAATCCTTTCAAGTCTACAGTTATTTTTCAATCATATTTAAACTTGTAAATATCTCTCAAATATACTAGAGTTTTTTTTTAAATTTTCCAATCTTGCAAAATTAAAAACTTTTGCTTTAAAATCTTGCACAATCTTGCTGAAACTTCATTTGTCCTGCTTTCTTGTTTTATTCAAGGTTCGTAAGCATTTAACGGTTTTCTGAATA
>JAWWEA010389412.1:0-12245 GCA_035222095.1 Andricus quercuspetiolicola | reverse complement strand
GAACATATAACACGAAACGCAAAGCGCGTTCAAACTTTTGGGTTTCTATTCTACGATGAACAAAAACGAGCGTGGAGGTCGAGGTTTACATGATTTTTAAACCAAATATCCAGCGCGGAGCGCGAGTGTCTTGATGAGAATGTGTTCCTTAAGGTCGATAGAATCTTAAGTGAATTAGTTCTTTTTTTTATGTAAAACTGACGTAATTGTATCAAAAGTATTTCATAACGATGAAGCTTACTAAGAGTTATTAGCCCGCGAAGCACGTGATAGTGAGCACACGAAGTGCAAAAACCTAGAGAAACTGAGCGTAAAGCGCAAGGCAAATGTGTCCGAGCGCGTAGCGCGAGGTGAACATATTATCCAGCGCGAAGCGCGAGATCCAACAGGTGCGTGCCCTAGGCGCGCTCAAACTTGCGAGCGAAGGGAGCCGCGCGTAAAGCGAAGAGAGTTGCAGGTTTACATACATTGTTTGTGTAGTGTTGTACTGTTTTGAGTGAATCATTTTTGCTCCTTTCCCCACAAAAAAAAAATAGTTCAGATAAACAGAAATAGGTTTTCGGATAATTGCTATATGTTTTAATCTACGGAAATAAGCGCACCTCGCAGAAGTCTCTCAGTAACTTTTTCAAGAAAAAGTTATATTCAATATGATCCATGTAGACAATTATAAGGATATTTGAAATATCGGTTTTATTTCAAAAAAAATTATTCACTGTAGAGAAAGAGATTATTTAAAATATGATTCTCTCCAATGTCCACTTATTAATGGTTTATAAATAAAGGGCAAAGCAAATTTAAATATTTTAGATAAAAACCGCAACTATCTAATATTAATAAAGTAGGAGATACTTAAAAACAAAAATAATTCATTTAATCAATTATTTTGAGTAAATTTGATTAATAATTAGGTCACTCTAAGTGAAGAATAGGCAAAGAGTTACAAATTTCATTAAAAAAACGCAACTTTCTAACATTATTCAAATATAATATTGTTTAAAATAATAATAAATCCATCCATTGGAGATAGATTTTTGGATCTTCTGAAAATTGTAAAATCTTCAAAAATAAATTACTCTTCTTTGTTGAACAAAACTGATCTACAATATCACAAGTTATGGAAACCTTAAAAACGAAAAACTTGACCACAAGAAATGAGACGTTGAGTAGGAAGTTCATGAAATTAAATGAAAGGAATTTTTATTCAATATAAAAAGTGATATACAAATAATAATGTAATATAATATGATGATACATTATATAATAAAAAGTTATGCAATAAGTATAAAAAATATACATAGTATAATATGATATAAAATGTAAATATAAAATGGTACGTTCAATATTTTTCTAACATATGAAAAGCATAAAAAATACATGTGCAGGGTATTTCCGACGGGAAAGGGTAAAATGTGAAGGGTAAAATAATTTGTAAAATTTGGGTAAAATTCGTTTTCAGTAAATCTCCAACTTTTGAGGCCCCCAGAGCAAGAAAAATAAGACTTTTGACAAGGCCTCTGTCTGTCTATCTGTCTGTAGTCTGTCCGTATGTTTGTAGTCTGTAGGCATGATAACTTTCGAAAAAATGATTAGATTAAATTGAGCTTTGGTACACTTTTTTAAGACCTAAAAGGTCAGGACAAGTTCGTCAACCAGCAGTTTTAGATGTATATTCAAAAAAGTAGAGCATTTTCAAAATTTTCAAGACCATTTTTCTCAACATTTAAAAATTCTATATACCACAATTTATAGCACCCGTTCGATCGAACAATTTATCTCTCAGACCTTTTTTGATGAAAAGAAAGTATCAAAGTTATGACATTTTCAAAATAAAAAAAATTAAAACAAACGAAAATGAACATTTCAAGTCAAACAACGCACAATTTAATCGGAAAATTCAATCGGACGCAAAGTTTCTATCTCAGTCGCAAAAATAATAATAAAAAAAAACATAAAATTTTTTGAAAAACGACACAAGGAAAGAAAAATAAACTAATACACAAAAGTGATTTGTGTGAAGAAGGTCTATACAAATTTGCTATTTATAATTTCTAGCAGGACGAGTAGACAACATGACATTTTATTTTACATAAGTTTCCGCCCGAATTATATCAACAAATTTTCTTGGATGAGTATTTTCGGTTCAAATCATAAAAAATAATATTGAAAATAAACAAATTAAATTTATGGAAAAACGATACATGTTGCAATAAAATGTAAAATATTTCTGTAGAGCAAGCATACTTTGTTTAACTATAAAAGAAGGACAATAAAAATACTTCCACTTTGATACCAATGCATTTTATGAATTGTGATAATATAAATGCATTGAAATAATAGATTTCTCGTGGTAGCGGCGAATAAAAATTAATTTAAAATAAAAAGCTGAGATACGTGGAGAGAATGTGTTCGTTAAAGTCGAAGGGACTTTAATAAAAGAGAATTCACAATCACCAAATTACATTTTTCGATGATCTGAGCTTTAATTTTAAATGGTATGTGCGCGCAGCGCGAGAACCAACAGTCATGTGCCCTAGGGGTACTTAAATTTGCGTGCAAAGCGGGTAGCGAGCGCAGATCGTGATGAGAATGTGGCCGCGCAGCGCGTAGATTTCTTATATTTATAAATAATTTAATAATTGATATATATATATATATACCAATAGAAGTGAGTAAAACCACTGAAGCAAAGGACAGAGTACCAAAGACCCTCATCTTTTCTAGTTGGAGATTATCCGGTAAAACAGCGCTACTTTCAAAACGCAAAGGAAGTTGTGAACTTGTTTTTTGAGAAACTTCCAATCTCAACCAAAGTCGTGAGTTCCATAGATTTCTAAGCTATGCACAACTTTCAAAACATAAAAAATTGATGAGCTTGTTTTTCAAAAAGTTCCATCTTTCAGGTGAAATGGTTACTCATTATTGGTTTGTAACTAAAAGAGCAAAGCAAGGGTAAATATTACAGAAAAACCGCAACTATCTAGCATTAATAAAGCAGAAGATAGTTATGAACAAAAATAATTTATTTCAACAATTATTTTTGGTAAATTTAATTAACTATTGTGTCACTCTAAGCGAAGAATAGGCATAGAGTTACAAATTCCAGAAAAATCACAACTTTCTCACAATATTCAAAGATAATATTGTTCAAAGTAATAATAAATCCATCCACACGAGATAGATTTTTGCGTGCTTAAAAATGTTTCTTGACAACTTTGGTCGTTATTTAAAGGTTTCGTTTGTCTTTCTTAGTTCTTTTCACATCACTCCATACAGAAACGTGGTTTCAAAATATAAAAAATTTACGAGCTTGTTTTTAAAAACTCTCCAATCTCTACCAAGGTCGTGGGTATGATAAATTAAAAAATATCTGTTCTGAAATTCTGCCCGTCTTTCTGAAAATATTTTGTATATGTACAACAAAACTCTGTCCCGCTAAAAAGGGCATATGCGTGCTGAAACTTGGTCCTTAACCTCTTTTGTCGTTATGAAACATTTTTAGTTTTTTTTTGGCATTATTCCACATAGGTACGAGCTCACACTAAAAACTCTGGAATGAACTTTTTTGCAGCTAATTTCAAGATGGAGTTCGATCTCGCTTGGAGTAGGGGTACGAGACTTTGTTCTATTGCATTTCCAAGATTCAAAAAATTAATCGAAGATGAAAATTCGAGCCAAACAAAGCACTATATGAAAAAAGTCCAGAAAAGAGAAACGTTGCTTCCTGAAATTCCTACAATATATTCTCAACCATTTTTTCAATTCGCTTGAAAAATTGAAAGTTCAAATTTTGATCACATAAGAAATAATAAAAAATCAAAAATTCCATTTTGTGATCAAACAATGCAAGATACGAATCAAAATGTATTGACAAAAATTGTGCTCCCAAAGTAGATTTAAAAATTTTTTATCATTCACTTTTCCATGGGATGCATTGTTTTCACTTTATTCGTGAAAAACTGTATCAAGAATAAAAAAATTAAATTTTTGGACAGGTGACACATGCTACGATAGAGAAGTGTAAGAACAAAAGGTGTTCGTCGAAAAAAAATTACAAATTTGTTAGTAATTATTTTTATGGAATGCATAGTTTTTCTTTTAATCTGGAAAATAACATCAACAATGAAAAAATCCACTTTATGAGAAAAACAAGGTACTGAAAAAATTAATGAACAAAGGTTGTTCACCTAAAAAAGATCTACAAATTTTTTTATAAATAATTTTTTGACAGGATGCGTATTCTTCGTTTAAATCGTAAAAAATTGTCTTGAAAGTAGAGAATTTGAGTTTTTGGAAATACGACACAAAGTGAAATGAAATGCTAATTAACAAAATTGTTTTTTTTCAGTAAAATGTGCACTTTTTTAAATTATAAAAACAAGACAATGAAAACACATCTGTTTAAATATCAATGCTTTTTATGGATTCTAATAATGTAAAGTTATCGAAATGATACGTCTTTCTGGGTAGTTGACAATACAAGTTATTGCAAAATAAGGAACAAATATAAAAGCCATCATAAAAAATAAAATTTTTACATTGTTTTGGAATACCTGAGTAAGCAGTCCCAGACAGAGGTAAATAAATAAATATAACATTCAAATGATATAGAGTTTTGCCGGCCAACCGGAAAAAATTTTCAAAATGTGTTTTTGTAACAAAAGTTTAAAGTCTCTTGTTTCGCTTTGTCTAAAATTGAATTTTTTAATTTTTATTCTTATTTTTAACGGTTAAAATGAAAATTACGCGTCATGTCAAAAAATTCTTCATAAAAAATTTGTTGTTTTTTTTTGGGCGGTGAGCAACTTTTGCTATTTCTTTTTTCATAGCTTGTGTCTTTTGTCCAAAAATTTAGTGCTGTTACTTTTAGTTAATTTCTACCATTAAAAGAAAAACTACGCGTTACATCAAAAATGATTAATGGCGAATTTGTAAATCTTTTTCGGGTGTGCTAGTTTTTTTAATTAATTTTTTTTCCGTACCTTACTTGGTTTATGTCAAAATTTTATTATTTTGTTTTCAATGGTATTTTTTGCAATTAAAGCAAAAACTACGCAAAATGTTTTTTCCATCATTTGTTTTATATAAAAAATTCGTTCCGTTACATTGAAAATTCATCCTTTTATATAAAAGGCATATTCTATTTTTTCAAATTTTCTTATTATTTTTTGTTTTTCATATAATGTATACTAATATATTTTTGATTCATAAATCATCTCTTTTTATTAAAAGTTATACTACTATCTCAAAAATTTCTCAGATTTTTTGAAAAGTTATTTTTATTAAATGATAAAATAAGTAAAATACGTGTAACTACTCTTATACAATTATTTTATGAATTTAGTATGTGGTTTTTATAACTTATTTATTACAAGACTTAAAAGGTTCTTTTCTAAATTATAACACATTATCTATATTCCCCTTTTGAATTTGAAATTTACGTTTCGATCAATTCTGCTGAGTAACCGTGAACTATACGTAAGGATTTTCTTTTAAAATAATTTAATCCAAATTCACTTAATTGATGTTTTAAAATTTATGTAGAAAAATGAATATATACATTTAAAAAATAATTGCATTAATTTAAAAGTAATTTCAAATGTAATAAACATTTGTTTGATTTTGAAACATTTTCAGCCAAATAACGCACGATGTGAAAAAAGTCGGGAAAAGAAAAACATTTCTTTTTGAATGACCGACTAGAGTATCACAATAACTTTTGGGATTTTCCTTAAAGATCGAAAATTCAAATGTTGATCGCACAAAAAATAGTGAAAACCCAAAATTTTCATTTTGCGGTGAAACTATGCAAAATATAAAGAAAAATGATGAGACGAAAATTGTGCAAACAAGGAAGGTCTAAAAATTTGTTATAAATCACTTTTTAATAGGACACGTAGTTTTTGTTTTATTCGTGAAAAACAACATCAAAGTAAAAAACAAATAACATTTTGGACAAACGACACAAAATACAAAAAAAAATATTCAACTAAAGTAGTTAACCCAAAAAAGAGCTACCACTTTGTTACTTATAATTTTTTTTAAGGGTGGGCAGTTTTTGTTTCAATCGTGAAAAGTAACATTAAAAATTGAAAAATTAGATTTTTGGAAGAACGACACAAGCTGTGAAAAAAAATGAGAAGACAGAAGTTGCTAATAAAAAAAAGTGCTACAAATTTCTTCTTCGTAATGTTTTGACTGGACGCGTATTTTTCAATTTATTCCCAAAAAATTATATTAAAAGTAAAAAAATAAAATTTTTTGAAAAACTACACAAGGAAAGAAAAAAAAATAATACAAAAAAGTAGTTCACCTAAAGAGAATCCACAAATTCGCTATTTATAATTTTTAGAAAGACAAATAGATAACATAATATTTTATTTAACAAATTTTTTCCCCTGAATTATATCTACAAATTTTCTTGGATGCGTATTTATGGTTGAAATCGTAAAAAATAACATTGAAAATAAAAAAATTAATTTTATGGAAAAATGAAACAAGTTGCAATAGAATGTGAAATATTTTTTTATAGGATGCGCACTTTTTTCAACTATAAGAACAAGGCAATGAAAATAAGACTGTTTTGATACTGATGGTTATTATAAATTGTGATAATATAAATTTATTGAAATGATAGATTTTTCAGTGTAGCTCAGAATAAAAATTAATTCAAAATAAGGAGCGCGAGATACGTGATGAGAATGTGTTGGTTAAAGCCGAAGGAGCTTTAACGAACTTTTGAAAATCGAAAAGCTACCCCTGCCAAGAAGGCGGTTGGTGAAGGGGGTAGCGTGAGTGAGCTCGTTCCTCGCACCGAGGTCGAGGTTTTGGATCTCGACACGACGACAGACGCAGAAGAAGTGATGGAAGCCGTTACGAAACATTTCGGCAAACGGTCATGGAGTCCTTCCCACCCCCAGATAAGGGTAGTCTTTCAATTTTTAGGGGTTGAAATGGTACTAAATAGGCAGATTTAAGTAAGTTGTTATACACTGACACTAATTGATTTCACCTATAAAAAAAGAATAGTTAGGGAATATTTTATACATGTTCTTGTTTATGACGTTTTTTCCACCTCCTCATAGGGGTAGTTTTTCGATTTCCAAGAGTTGGAGCGTCACTGAGTAAGTATAATTTAGGTACATATTATACTGTTATGATGAAAAACTATAAGATACTATTTCACCTACTTTCATGGACCGGTGTAGTTTCCACCCCCTTATATGGGTAGTTTTCGGTTTTTGGGTAAAATATTGACACACCCGGTTACATCATGCATTGACGATTATTTTGAATTGAGTTGCGTCAATTTCTGTTCTTTTCTTCAAAAACTACGTTGGGCGCAAAAAATGGGGGGGATTTTCGTCTTATTTTGGGATTCCTCTTTGCAATCAAAGCGAGCCGGGCGCGTAGCGCGCAATGCGAATGTAATAATCTAATAATTAATCCATATTTACCAATAGAAATGAGTAAAACAGCTGAAGAAAAGAACAGGGTACCAAAGATCCTCATGTTTTCCAGCTGGAGAATATTCGGTAAGGAACGATACTTCACACGAATGCAAAAATGTTGTGAAACTGTTATTTGAAAAATTTCCAATCTCAACCCAAGTCGTGATTCTGATAGATTTCTAAACCATGTACAACTTTTGAAACATAAAAAAAAATGATGAGCTTGTTTTTTGAAACCTTCCCAATCTCAGCCAAAGCCGTGAATTCGATAATTTCAATAACTGCTGTGTGCGAGTTCTGTCCATCTTTCAGGTAAAAGATGTTAGAGATGTATAATGAAATTAGACATGCATGTACTAAGAAATGTTTCCTAATCTGTTTCGTCGATATTAAAAAGTTATAGTGATATTTTCGTTTTATTTTTTACATTATTCTCTATACGTACCACGTCTCAGAATATAAAAAATTTTCGAACTTGTTTTTAGAAACTTTCCAATCTCGACCAAAGTCGTGAGTATGGCGAATTAAAAAAATTTCTGTTCTTAAATTCTGCGCGTCTTTTCGAAAATATTTTGTAAATGTATAATAAAACTTTGTCCCACTAAAAAAGGCTCGAAAGCTCGGGTCGATTCGGGCTCGATTTTTTCGGGTTGAGCCGGTCTCGAGAATACTCGGACGGCCGAGAACTTGAAAAATTTGAGTACCCGGTTGGTTTGGAGGACCCGAGACAGGACGTGTTCTCGACTTGTGTAGGGTTCTCGAAAGTTTCAAGTATTCAAATTATTTCAGGTCCTCGAATTTTACCAGAATCCAAAATGCATTTCAATTCCCTGAATTCCTTGAACTATTTTGACGTTCTTGGAATTCCCTGAATTGTCTGAATTCAGGGAATTTTAGAAGTTCAAGAAATTCATGGAATTGAGAGAACTCACGGATTCTTGGTCCTCCGTACATTAGTGGTAGAGCATCTGACCGGCAATCAGTTTACGTGGTGTTCGAATCCCACCAGAGCAATAGAGGATCTTTTTTCTCAAATAAATACGTTGTAATGTTTAATATTACAAAAAATATGTAATATTATTTATTACATAACGACCAAGTAGATCAAAAAATTTAAGATCTTAATTAGTTATTAAACCTCTCTGGTCGACAGTTTCCAACACCAAAAAAGTAAAAAATTCTCAAACATTTTTTTAATTTTCTTGAAAAATTTAAAATTCAAAAATTTTGATCGAATATGAAATAATGAAAAATCAAAAATTCCAGTATGTGGTAAAACTATGCAAGATACGAAACAAAATGTATTGAAAAAATTGTGCTCCCAACAAAGATCTACAAATAAGTTATGATTTACTTTGACGATAGGACGCGTTGTTTTTGCGTTATTCGTGAAAAACAAAATTAGGAATACAAAAAATTCAATTTTTGGACGAACGACAGAAGATACGGGAAAGAAATGTAAGGACAAAAGCTGTTCATTCAAAAAAGAGCTACAAATTTATTAGTAATTATTTTTCATGTAACGCATAGTCTTGGTTTTAATCTGAAAAATAACATTAACAATAACAAAAATTAACTTTTTGTAAAAAAAACAAGGTATTGGAAAAATTATTCAGCGAAAGTTGTTCACTTAAAAAGGATCAACAAATTTGAAATGAATTATTTTTTGATGAAATGCGTATTTTTTGTTTAAATCGTAAAAAATTATCTTGAAAATAAAAGAAGTAAGTTTTTGAAAATATGACGCAGAGTGTAATGAAATTTTATTTCACAAAATTGTTTTTTTTCCACAGAATGCGCACTCTTCTTCCATTATAAAAAGAAGTTTGTCCAAAAATGCAGTTGTTTAATTTTTATTTTATTTTTACCATTAAAAGAAAAACTACGCGCTACATTGAATATGATTCATGATTTTTTTATTATCAAAAAATGATTCATAATGAATTTGTTGCTCTTCTTTGGTTAAATGACATCCTATCAAAAAGTCCTTAATTACGAATTTGTATATGTTTTTTGAATGCATAATTTGTATCGAATTATCTTCTTTACTATCTCGCATAGTTTGACTGCCAAATATGATTTTTGATCTTGCATTATTTCTTGGACGAACAAAATTTGAATTTTCGATTCTTCAGGAAAATTCAAAGAGCCGTTGAAATAATCTTGTATGCCTTTTAAAAGACAACGTTTTTCTTTTCATGACTTTTTTTCGTATCGTGTCTTGTTTGTCTTAAAATTTTTATTTTCGTTTTTTTTCAACGTTATAAATGCTGTAACTCTGGTAATTTATTTATCAAAAAAAGTCATAACCACACTTCGTTCGGCTTTTTCAGTACTACAAAGAGCCATACGTAGAATTTTCAGATCTCAAAAAATGGTCTCAAAATTTTTGAAAATGCTCAAATTTTTTGAATTTTTATCCAAAATACCTGGCTAATGAACTTGACCTTCTGTTTCTGACACTAAATAGTATACGAGAGGCGAATCAAATCTGTCAATTCTTTCGAAAGTAATCGTACTAACATACTACAAATTTACAGGCACAGGTACAGAAAGACACGCAGCCATATTTGCGAAAACCTGTTCTTCGTGAATATGAATTCAATAGCTAAATTCAATAGCTGAATTTTCAACTGAAGAAGATAAATATCGAATCAAGCATGATAAGCTAAATTTCTATTTGAAAAATTCATTTATAAAACAACGAATTTTCAAAAAATGATGAAATTTTGGAGCAGCAAAATTCAGGTTTAACTAAAATAATGAATCTTCAACTTTCACGATGTTCCATGATAATAAAAGGATGTGTTTCGGGTTTCATTCGTGTGAAAAAACTATAAATCTTCCTGCTGTCAAGAAGGACTTGATTAGCCAATCAGGTTTGACCGGTCTCCATTATGGGAGCTCTGGCCAATTACAGAAATCGTGAGGAGTACATATAAGAACAACATAACCTGAAACATCAGTTTCAGGTTTGCCCTGAAGAATTAAACTGCAATGTTTACGAGACGTTGGCAAGACTCAAAGTTTTTTTACACGATTGAAACCCGAAACACATCCCTTTATCATAATGGAATATCCTGAAAGAATTGAATCTATTATTATAGAACTCTATTGGGAGAATTTCTCTACTAAAACTAACACTTTTAGTAAGCTCAGGTCTTCTCAAGGTAAGCTAGTAGCATCTGTAGCTTTCTTAAAACATTGCATGGAAAATAAAATGGTCCCAAAATTCTTACAATTAAAAAACCATTTGGAAACCTCTAAATCCAAATTAATTCTACACAAAACAAGTTTGCTTCTCTTGAAAGAAAGAATACAGCATACCAAATTTATCTTGCACACTACTTACAAGCAATTATTAAAACTTCACCTTCTTCTATCAAAAACCCTCAGATTTGACATTTGGTCTGCATTGGACCGCATATCATTTGAGCAGCCCCAACGGATTAGAGATGTTTGCCCTCAAAAACAAAAAATAAAATTTGACAAATTACTTCCAGTAAGGCACACATCACTAGCTAACGCAGTAAAAAAACATCCCTAACCATCTTCTCTGCAACGAAATTATTCTAGCCTTATCTAAAGGACATCATTTTGCAGTAGCTCCCTCAAAACCTCCGAAAGAAGAAAGAAACAATATCTAAATTATGACCCACTAATTGCATCGCTCCAAAACTGTACGGGCTTCCAAAAATTAACAAAAACAACATTCCACTCAGACCGATCGCCAGCGCAATAAACGCACCAACTTACAACCTAGCACGCTTTCTTACCAAAGAACTGAATCCTTTCACAGGAAATTCTATGGCACACATCCAGAACTCTTTTCACTTCATCAAAAAGATCTTTCAATAATCAATTCTACGAATAAACTTCAGGAGCAGCAATGTGATCTCTGATCTTACCTGTAATAACCAACGTCTTCATGGAACATCTAGAAACTAAAATCTTCAACCAATACAAACTTAAACCGGAATTTTGGTGCTGTTACGTTGACGACACTTTTGTCATCTGGAGACATTGACTAGACAAATTGAACAAGTTTTTCGATTTCATCAATCAATGACACCCTCATATCCAGTTCACCAAAACTTACAAAATGAATTACAAGACGTTAAACAAATCCTAACACAGAACGATTACACAAACGAACAAATTGCTAAAGTCACAAGAAAGTACACTCAAAACAACAAGTCAACACAACCACCTAAAGAGAGAGAAAAACGACCACCATCGTACCGTGCATCCTAAGTATCACAGTACAAATGTGGAGAATTTTCAACAAGCACAACATACGAACCATATTAAAACCATGTTTATTATTAATAAGATTTGATAAGAATCAAATCAATCCTTTCTTCGACCGTCAATATGAATGTATGCGAGTAATTTCTGTAGGTATCACGGTCTTCAATTAAATATATAAACAAACAAAAATTATAAAAACGTTTGTTTATTAATAATGCTTGACGTTTTAACATCACTGCGTGTCTTTTTTAAAAGAATCTAGAATAAAATTATATAAATAACAACAGTTTTTTTAAAATTAAATTAAAAGTAAATGAGATTAGCAATACCTGGATTTTTAAAATATAGTCATCAAATTCGGAGTACAACATGTCAATGTTGATGAAAGTCAAATTTAAAAAAAATATAAATTTGTGTGACTCCAATTTGGTAACATTTAAAATTGTGAATAGAAGCCTCAAAAAAATTGAAGAGGCTTTTTTATAGTCTAGGATTACATGATTATTTATGAAAGAAAAAGAAAACACAAACTTTATAATAGTT
>JAWWEA010389109.1:0-12283 GCA_035222095.1 Andricus quercuspetiolicola | reverse complement strand
TTGCAACTTTCATAAAAGTTGGTATTTTTCAACATGCTATAACTTCGAACGTATGCAAAATATAATATTGTAATGTGGTTTTAATTTTTTGGAAATTAAGTCCTCTTCAACTTATATTTAGGCTTTTTTGTATATATTGTATATATTGTATATATTTGTATATTTTTTGTATGTAAGGGAATATGCTTTTTCATAAAAACTAAAACTAAGATTTTTATTTGTGAAATTTTTTAGAAAAGTATAATATCTTATGGCTGTATCTCGTAAACTACATAAGATAAAATCTTGTGTTTTTTTAAGTTTTACGGGGAATTGAATTAACTTTAATTTTCGTCTTGACAAATTTAAAGTAGCATGATTGGAAGTGGAGAAATATTTATAAGACTAATGAAAACTGTCATTTTTCAAACTTTTTCTAAAAGTTTAATGGATCCCGGAATTCCAAAGATTTTGAACGTTTAGGCAATTTTTTCGATGCCAAACTACAAAGTTTAAAGCAAAGAAGCATCACATCGGAGTTATTTTTACAAAAATATACACAATAACCTAAAAATCAAAATAAAACATCTATTTCCTTAGCGATTGCCACTTGTCTTGTATTCCATGCAGGCGAACATATTTTTCACTTTCTAATTCCCCTTAGTTGGAGCAGTAGGCACATCTCTCATGGTTATTTTTAATTCCCTAATTCATTTATGTCATTTAGGTTAGTCTTCAACAACATATTATTATCCGCTCTACACGGAAATAAAAAAAGGCGATTGCTCGAGGATTCGGATGTTGAAAGCAGAGAACTACGATGTAAAATCCTTTCGGATTTTATAGAAATTGGCATGATTCATAGGTAATTTTTGCATAATTAAAAAATATTCTTTGAATATTTTAGATTCTACCCTTTAATAGGACTTTATTCTATTCCTATATATTCTTTCTTTTGCATTTCTCCTCTTTTCAATTCCTTCTTATGCGCTTCCATTAAATTTTTCTAAGACGATTAAAAGGAATAAGTTTTGATTTTTTTCTACTCAATGGTGGAATGTTAGATGGAGGAAAATTCGCGTATTAATGGGAATTCAGATTCTGAATCTGTATGAATTCTTCTCTTCTGACCGGGTACATAGGTCGTAGAAAACGAGTTAAGACATAAAATCTGCCCTGAGCCCAAACAGTGTTTAAAATACATTCGGTTATTGCGTTTATCACAGACGAGTAATTCGTAACTAAGTCAAATACAATAAATAGATGTAACAATTTTACATGTATAAACTCTTGCTCACAGGTAGTGACTATTTAGAAAAGTTGTTGACTCGGAACAGTCAGTGATTTACATGGATACCATACTAAGAAAAATTCTCGAGATCAACGTGCATGAGTTTAAACATCAAAAGTCACTCTTTTCTTGGCGTATGTTCTCTGTTATGGTAAAATATCACCAGGTGAGCACAAGTTACTATCTGACCCTAATGCTTCGACATCATCACGTACAAAGTGCGTAGGTTTTTATATTTTTAATCGAAACTTGCTTCGATGTTCCGTGAAAATCTATCTCATGTACTTTGTCTGATGTTCTTTTAATAATTTCGAAAGGTCCGAGATATGGATGCTGCAGGGGCTTCTTAGCAAAAATCTTTAAGAATACGTGTGTGCACGTGGACAAGCTTTTGAACAGAAAAAGCTTGCATTTGTGGTTGAGTTCAACAGGTATTGGTCTTAATTTCTTTATATATTCCCGAAATTTCTCCACGAAGATCTGAGAATTTGGAACAAAGTCCTCCGCTAATAAAAATTCGCCCGGTATTTGTAACACCGTTACGTAAGCAAATTCCGCCGGCGAGGCGTCGACGTCGAGTACATTAGTTCGCAAACTCAAGAGTACGGTTGCTAGAGTTTTAGACTATTGACGATCGTTATGACACATTATTGCTGCCTTCAGCAAACTATGTCATCTTTCAATGATATCACTGGAGGCGGGATAATAAGCGGTTGTCTGAATTTGTTGACAGCCGATAAGCTGCAGCAGTGCGTTGAAAATGGTCGAAGTAAACTGACTTCCCTGATCTAACGTGAGAGTTTCTGGAGAACCAAATCTAGCTATCCAGTGATTCAAAAATGCGCTAACAATCGTCTGTGCATTGTTGTCCTGAAATGGTACCGCTTTCGGCCATCGCAAAAAGCGATCGATCATTGTCAAGCAATATCTATATCCCTCGCTAATAGGAAAAGGACCTATTATGTCGATATGAACATGCCTGAATCTAGTGTCCGGAGCTGTAAAGTAGTCTGACATGGTCCTGTTAAGACGTGACACCTTCGATTGTTGACAAGGTAAACACACTTTACACCAATCAGTAATGTCCCTACGCATATTAGGCCAGATGTACTTTCTAGCAATGACGCGATGTTTTATTTCAACTCCCGGATGTGCCGGATTATGGAACATGTTGAAAACGCGACGACACATAGTTGTTGATATATATGTACGCAAAGCTTCCCCCAACAAGTCGCTTTGCAACGAAGTGTGGCCACATCCCATCGAATTAGTTGGAAGTTGAGGGAGCATTCTGAATCTGGAATTGTCATTTTTAACTCGTCGTATTCTTCTTGAACCTCTGACAGTTCTTCTAAGCTAAACTCTGTAGGCAATCGTACGGTGTCTACCCTGGATAAGAAGTCAGCTACCATGTTTTTTGAAACTGGCAGATATGTTACTTTCGTCTTAAATTGAGAGATATAAGATATATGTTTCTGTTGCCTGTCTAAAGCTTTTTCCGCCTTTTGCTTAAATACGTAAACTAAAGGCGTATGATCGGTCACTATCTCAAAGTCTTGTCCCTCCAAAAGAAATTTAAAGTGTCGAACAGCCTCGTGAACCGCCTGAAATTTGCGATCACACGCGCTGTTCACGAGTTGGTGAGGCGAGAATTGTTTAGAAAAAAAGCTAATGGTTCACATTTGCCTTCAAGCTTTTGTTCCAGTGATGCGCCCATGCCGTAACTAGAAACGCCTGTGACTAAACGCGTTTCGGTGCCATGTGCGTCCATGGTGTAGCCGAGAAACTCTAGTTCTTGATGTCCAAATTGTCATTTCTCTAGATTAAGTCTAAGTGAATAATGCCTCAGGCGTTCGAAAATTATTCTCAGATGCTTTTCGTGCATCTCCTCAGACTGAGATGCGACGAGAATATCATCGATATAAACGAAGGCAAAATCGAGATCACTTATGGCAGAGTTGCTGTACCGTTGAAAAGTTTAGACATGGCCGTATACACGAAAAGCCCTGATAGCGTGACTATGGCCGACATAAGAACATCTTCCTTTGCCGAAGGTATCCGATTATACGCCTGGAACAGATCCAGTTTAGAGAAAATTGTATTTCCGCTTTTCGATAATCTGCAAATACCTTTCTTTACGAAATCGAGAATAATCTTTTTCGTGGCAGTCAACTTTTTCATTGGTAATCTTCTAGCTCTTTGATAAACCGGTGGATCCATTGTTACAATATGATGTTTAGCGTTATCTTTCAGTGGACCAGATTTCTTTAAATTCTGTTGTTTTTATTTACTTAACTTACTCCGGAACAAGTTAAGTTTCTCAAAAATCCTTTCGCACTTCTTTCGTTGAAAAAGTCAACCAGACATGAGTTATGTAGATATCGAACTAGCTCATAGTGTGCCAGGAAATTTGCTCCAATAATAGGATGCGGGATTTCTGACACATAAAAATTCAAATTCATGATTCTACGAAGATTAATGTTGACTTTTATCAGACAAGTGCCGTGTATTTTAAATTGAAAATTATTGGCAGAATATAAAGCTACTTTACCTGGCCTTGAGTATGTTAGAATGACCGAATTTTTCGGAATAATTGAGACATCCGAACCGGTGTCTATCAAGAAGATTAGACCAGAGCTAGGGTTGCGCATGTGAAGGCGTTTCGATTAAACGCTTTTTTCGATCACCCCTACTCGAAAAAGCTATTGGCGTTCCTCATACCTCGCTTATTTTGCCCGGTGTAGGGCTCTCTGTAAGCATAAGCCTTTTTACCGAATCTGCGCTGGTAGAAACATAAATTTGAAGTCCTTCTTTCATGAGTTTGATCTGCGATCGTTAGATCTTGATCTTGAACGATTGCGATAGTTAGGACGCGAGTTTCGGTAAGATCGCGACTCATGCCTATTTGCAGATTTTAACTGATTAGACAGTTCGGCTAGTTGTCGCGAAATTTTTTTTTTAATCCGGGAAGAATCTATTTTCCGTTTTGGTATCTGCGGTTTCTGTAGAAGCGGAAGATGCGTATGCATTGGAACAACCAAATGCTTCGGAAACTGCATCCGCTTTTTTGGATAAATTTTCGAAACTGTCATTAGTCACGATAGATAGCACAGTCCTAACTTGAGGTAATAAACAATCAAGGAAAATGGTCTTGAGAAGCGGCTCAGGGTGCTCAACATTTAAAGCACGAAGTCTTGCTACTATCAAGGATGGTTTACCATCTGTATGGATATAGCCCCTTAAACACATACGCATTCGTTCCGTTTTGAAGGTAGAAAAAGTTGCAATGAGCCTTTCCCTTATTTAAGTATAAAAATTTGAAGATCTTTGTATTAAATCACTGAATCACTGACTCGACTATTGTAGAAAATAATACCGGATCATCACGATTAAACTTGGGTATCTTTACTGTTGAAGCTTCCACCCTAACACGTTCGACGCCATTGACTGCCGGCACTTGGTTTTCTCCATCTGACATTTTGCCTATCAAATAAATACCTGTAGTAAACGACCCCCATACAAACAGAATATTAGTGATTATAATAATCACTGTGAATGTAGACGATACTGGAATTTGATAATCAAAGTCCCTGTTCCTGTGTCTTATTTGTATGATCTCAAAACGTCCTTTAAACTTCGCTCGATGTCCGTGACTCACAAAAGGTCCTCGGGTTAGCTGTCGAAAAATAGACTACTAGTGAATGTTTTAAGATAATATATGTGATCTTGAACCAGTTGACCCTACACAATGCAAATATGTGTCGAACTTTTTCTAGGGCCACGCCCTTCTGATATTTCGTGATAACACAAGATTTTACTCTAAACAGAGTGATGATATGAAAGAAAATAACTCTCATCGTTTAGAAATGAGAAGGTTTCACATGCACATATAACTTGAAGTTTTTGATTGAAATTTACATAAAATTTTGCATGACAATTAAAAAGATAATCATGCAACATATAGATGAGAATTTCAGCAATCGATTAGAACTTGCAAGGTGCGATAATCGTCAAGGACTACTGAGATCTATGCAGATTCCTGTAATGTCGCCACGTGACATATGGATGAAGGATGCAGACGAGGTGGAAAGTTTCCTTGAGAAGTTGCCTTTTTTTGGATAAAATAGATGCTGGTAATTGTTTCCGTTGAACTCTGCTTTCTTCCTCATATTTCGGCTGATGTAAAACACGTTTCGGTGATCCTTTTCCATTTCAGGTATGGTGTGGCGCCCTGCCGCCATGTTGTATTAAATTCACACTTACGGAAAATCCTTTCAGTTTTGATCGATTCAGCTTGCAATTTTCCATCTTGATTTGGACTCAAAGAAAGGTCGGTCGGGGATAATATTTTCCTTTCATTAGGATGAAATTGTGCTCCGAATCACGCCGGGGTCATAACTGCGGGAATCTGGCTATAGTGCGACCTGAGAGGTTACAATGGTAGTCCTCTTCTACATTAGATAATCCGACTCCAAATTCCGATACGAGCACTAGCTGAATCCTAATACTTCACACTCTTACTCGTGTCAATGGCGCAAAGCTTTTGAAACGGCTGTTTGTTGTCGTCACGGCAAATCCAAAGAAAAGAAACTGATTCCTTTCCCCATCCGAGTAATATTTAAATTAAATTATAGTCGAATGGGGAAAAAATCTGGTATTAAAATGACCTCCCCAAAACCCAGCGCCCCCCTGTAATGGACCATAACAAAACATTTCAATCCCCCGCCCCTCTTACTGTACGTAATTTATATTTTCGAGAAATAGCAAGGTATGGGACTTGAAGGTAATGCCAATTTTTTATTTAGGTTAATACATGCTTTTCAAAATTCCCTTATTTTTTCTTGACCAATTTTTCATTTCCCCGACCATTAATAATAAAATACCGGCATTTCGATGTTGTAATATTTTTAACATTGAGTTTCCTATAAACGGAATAAAACAACATTTTAGATACGAAATTCAAATTTTCGAACTAATTTATTGTAAACAAAAAAAATCTACTATAAAAATTACTTTTCAACAAAATATCTGAATTTCTAACAATATAATTAAATTCACAAGAAAATAATTG
This sequence comes from Andricus quercuspetiolicola, assembly GCA_035222095.1. Taxonomy (NCBI): domain Eukaryota; kingdom Metazoa; phylum Arthropoda; class Insecta; order Hymenoptera; family Cynipidae; genus Andricus; species Andricus quercuspetiolicola. The sequence goes on along the minus strand of JAWWEA010389109.1, from coordinate 5,942 downwards.
AATTATCCACCTGAACACGAATTCTCAACAAGAAAGTGTTATAGTCAATATTTCAATAAAAAAAAGAAGTTTCATTGAAAAAAAATGAATTTTAAAACAAAAAAGACGACATCTCAACAAACAATGGTTTTCGGTCATTAGGGGAAAAAGAATTCATCTAGGTTCATCCAAAATTTGTGAAAAAAATAGTTGAATCTTTAAGCAAAGAAGATGAATTTACAACCAAGCATTTGCATTTTTATCCAAGAACACAGCTTTGAAAGAAGTTAAAGAAAGCCGTCTTAAAAGCTCCTAATTCAATTTAGTACTCACTGAGTTATCTGCGTATCATGTACGTAAATCAGGTCTACCTTCTGCTTTGGGCGCAATTTATTTAAAGGCGTAGTGATGTGTGATTTGAAACTATTTATAGATTTTTTTATGAAAAAAAATGTTTTCTTATTTTAAAGCTTAATAATCAAATTGAAATATTTCCTTTTTCAAGTGATGATTCGAGAGCTAAGCCACACATAGTAGAAAAAAGTACAGTAGAATGGCAGGTGGAGCCCGTCAAGTTTGACCATTTCTGAGAGTTTTCCCTTTAATAATGGACAACTATATTACAGATCCTCACACATTTAGTTGTAATATCTACTAATACTATACATATTACTATAATTTTTGGTAGAAAATTCATCTATTTGGTTTTAAGTTGACTTTTTTGTTCAAAATTAATATTTGTTGGTTAAAAAACATATGCGAGATCACGTGACTACAACTTTTAGAGCAACAGTTAGATAATATGTTATAAATAAGTTTTGCAATTATATAAAGTTTGTAATTTGATCTGAAAATTGCATGAGGCAAAATGAAAGAATAATCGTGCTTATTTTCTAGTCTACTCAAAATTATAGATATGTTATATTATTATATATTTACCAACAGAATTAAGGAAAACAGCAAAAGCGAGAAATAGAACACCAGCAATGATCCTCATTTTTTGTATGTCGAGTGGATGAGAGTGGATGAAAGTAGATGGTACTGATTCATCGAAAAAAGTAATTTCCTACAAGATGTTTCCAAATATATATACTAGTGAGCTTTCCATATTCCACGTAGCCAATTTTGATTTGCTGACGCCCACTTTTTAATCACTTGCCCTACCAGCCCCAAAAAGATCCACGTCGTATATGGACGACTGCTAATCGTTATCTCAGTCGTTATCATAAATTCAAGCCTGGAGACAAACATTCATTTACCAATAAAGTTTATAGGTTTTATTACCTTTTTCGTTGTATACCTCTACATCATAGAACAAAAAGCGGCAGCTAAAAAATTAATTTAACATAGGCATACAGTTCAATCAAAGATTCTAACAAAAGAGGTCTTTATTGGTACAACTTTACCTCTTTCAAGGCTTCAATTCTTGCACGTAGTTATATGATGGATTCATGTGATATTGCTGCTTTTCGACTTTCTTAAGAATAAAACAAATTCAAATTTTTGATAAACTATTCTAATTTTTCCTAAACTATGTTTTAATTATGAAACAAATATTTAAAATAATATTATCATAAATTTAAGTTATCATGAATTATTTCAAATCTATTTACTGTATATAACTGATAAATATCAAAAGTGTCATCGAATAGAATTAAAGTACAATTTGTAATAACACAATATTGTGTACAATTTATTTCTTCTGTTAAATAAGATTTTCATTTTGCTAAGTCTTAGATACTCCGAAGTCCACTTTTGTAACAACCAATTTAACAACAGCTTATGACGTTATTATACTATTTTCAACAAAAAATATATGCATTATTTTAACCAGTGCAATTTAAAGAAAAATCATAATTTTGTGTTCGTTCAGGAAATTTTCCGAATAAATTATACACAAAGAAACGCTGGTGTTAAATTTGTTACAGCTCAAATGTCAATGGTATCAAAATGAAAATTTTCATTCTTATATTCATACATCTGACCATTGATGCAAATCTAGGAAAAATTCATAATTTTGAGACCGACTTTAGGCTTATTTTGAGTCATGGAGTTTTGCACCGAACTTCCATCAACTGGATCACCTGTCAAAACAACTTTTTTGCTGTTCCCTATTTTGTCTAAGCAAACAGTAATAAGCAAACTTATTACAATAATATTTGCTTAATTTTCAATTTTCCTTTATTAAGTAGCTCGTGTTCGCGATTTAGAATAAAATTATTAGTTCGTATTACAATAAACGCAAATTTCGTGTTAAGTATGATCGTCATGGCATTCAAACTAAAGCCGGGATGTAAAGACCATTCACATTGAAGCCTGAGCATTCGAAGGCATTCGGATTGGGGCATTTATTAATTATTATGTATAAATAAATTTTTCTTTCAATATGTCAATAAATATAAATTATTATAAATAATTTTCTTAAGCATGTTATTTTATGTGTTTAAGACTATAGGACTCAAACCTTAGGCTGGAAATTCAGTCACCTCATTTTGCTAAATAAATGCTAGAACAAAATATTCTCTAGATACTAAGGGGTATTTCTTTTGTAAATAAAAAGTGTTCATGGAATAAGAAAAGCTGTTTAATTCAGTAACTTTGGCGCAAAAAGAAATTTCCAATGTAAAATTCGCAATGAGGGTCCTTTCATAAACTACTTGACCAATTTTGGCGTATTTTATGCCCCTTTTCCCTAGCACCTCTTTGGCAACTATAGTTTTATATTAGCTCTCGACCCTTTAGTGTAACGTAGCCGTTGGCTGGATGCAAATTTTACGCCTTTTCTGCGTTTTTTCGAAGTTCTAACCTGCGGTAAAGAATCAAGAATAATTAAGAGTACTCAAATATCAGACTCCGCAAATCAAAATGCTTGTAAACGAGGAGAAAAAGGTGACTTTTCACAAAAACAGACGAATAATATGGCAATAACTACTTCTAAATAACACTAATATTGATACCACATTCAATTGAATATGAAATCCTCTAAATTCTTAAGATACTGTGTGAAAATATGTTGCATTTCCAGAAAAATAGTTGAATTTTTTGAATAAAAAGTAATTTTCAACCAATCAGTGCCATTACCAAACAAATACAGTCGCACCTCAATTTAAGCTCGGGTTTAGTTCTGAACTTCGGATCAAATTGAGGCGCTCCGATCATAAACATCAGGGCCGTGTCGAAATGTTGCACAATCTGACGCAGTTTTCCAGCCAGCCTGTTAGGAAGCTTTATCGCTATGATACTGTTTCCTCACGGATGAGTGAGCATCCAACATCCCCCCGCGAATCCTCTTAACCGAAACCGCGGCGCGGTGTCAATTCTCAAAAGGCGCAAATCGAATTGGCTAAAATTGAAGTTCGACCGTGGTTGAACATTAAGCAGAAGGAACGAATTTTCAACGATATAGTTGATCTTTATACCAAAGGTTGAAATTTCAAACTCAAGAAGACGAATTTATCAGTAGACAGAATTTCCAACAAAAAAGTTAATTTTTAACCAAAAAAGATAACCAGTCCGCCACAATTACTCGAATAGATATCAAAGGTAGACATCATGTCATTATGCAGAAAAACGTTAAGAGAGAATAATTTTTTTATGTTCCATGCCAATGTTTTGCTTATTTATTAATATTTCACAATATATTTGTTATTAGGTAACAAAAATTAAAGAGAAGATCGCTAGTCACCTGAGCGAGATTCGACTGGACTTTTTATCACACAATGTTAGATTAGGCATGCTGCTCCTATCATATCACATGATCGCATAACGAAAATGCGTCCGTGACTGATGATATATACCGAGTCAGCCCCGTGCAAACTGTTAAAAAAATCAAACCTTAACAAAAATGCGTTCGACATATTGGGCTGTAACCATCTTAAGCCAGTTCGTGACCGACTGATGCACATTTTATTTTAAAACTGATATTGGATAGACTTTTTCTAAATTAAAACTTATTAGTTTTCATTTGCAAAATATGTGATACGTGTAGGGTAGAACAGCTCTCTCAAAGTATCATTCACCATCTTAAGAACATTGGAAATAACTTCATGCAACTAGGCATAGAGTGAGAAGGGAGGACTGAAGTTCTTGAAGAATGTATGTCTAGCGGCCCCTTAGATCAGAGAGGCCTGTCGCGGCTAATTGAATAAAATTCCCACCTTTTAAAACTTTAAGTGGCGTGGAATTTGCCTATGTTCAAACTATTTTATTGGACGTTATAAAAGGCGGGTTTGCCAAGGTTTTTCCGGAAAAATCATTGGTTCGAAATCTTGGGTACTTCAATTTGTTATCATCATCACACAATCAAGACCAAATCATACTCATTAAATCTGGACCTAAGACGCAAATAAATATTACGTAATTGCCAAGTAATCCTAAAAAATCTTTTCCTGCGTACTGGAAATTTCTGCAAAGCTCCAAATACGAGATTCACCGCGTGCATTAACTTCATATTATAATCATTCTTTGAATAAATAAATGTTTAAAAACCTAATTTTATTTGAATTTTGACCTGCAGAGAACAATTTTTTTTTATATTAAAAGGGTTAGAAATCGCTGAAGTTGATGCGAGAGACGATGGTACCAACAAGAAATCCAACAAATATTTTCGCTTTCCCCACTGCCAATATTTCTGTAAATAGCAAAATTTTTTCCGTAACTCAGCGAACTTTAGAAATAATTCGCCATATACAATTCTTTTTATTTTTCAAAAATCTAAGCAATATCTTATAATTATGATAATATTATTGAGAGTTATTTACTTTCTATTAACAGACAGGAAACCAATTATCTAAATCTCAATTATCTAATTTTTTTGTAACAAAAATGTTTTAAATGAAAACCATGATGGTTCCCTTTGCTCTGAGGTCTGACGTTGCATCTGATAATAACTGAAAAATCTCGTATTTTCAGATTTGTGAAAATTTACTGGTTCAGATTTTACAAATTGTGATCATGACGCGAAATTTTCTAAATTATCAAACGGTTGTTCTTCAAATGTCGCAGATTTATTTTCTGCAGGAGAGAGACAAAATAGTTTGAAAACTCTGGTTTCAACATGAGGGTCAACCCCAAAATTGACCCTAAATCCAGATTCGACTGTGTACAGTAAACCTAAGAGAAACTTCTGGTTAGTAAAAGTTGATTGGTTATCACACCTCCACAAAAATGAAAAAGTTGTCAGCCATAGAAACCAAAATAGGCTCATCCTACGTTTTTGAGGTCGCTGAATCCGAATCCGGAGCCGGTTTGGCTCCATTTCAGGTGAAACGTGATTCCCGTCTATGAAAGGTAGTCATATCCTATGTTTTTGAGATTACTGAGTACGAATCCGGAGTCGTTGCGGATCTATGACGTCACACCAATTTCTCGCTTGAGCAAGTGACGGAATCCTGCTACTCCGATAGATTCTGTGGACGGTGACAACTTCCCTCAAAGGAGATGTGTAGAATGATTCGTATCATTATCTGTTAGAGTAAAGAAGCCAGTAGGTGCGTGTTACCTTGCGAGAGGGCATTAGGATGTGAGAGTAAAGCCGTAGTGTGTCCGACGAGGAGTTGACTTTGTTTTCGTTAAAGTCAGAAAGCCCTCATACTTAGCCCTTGGGAGGTATGAGGGTTATCACCCCCAGGACGGCAGACTCACCTGCGATCGGACCAGGATCCCTAATGTGCGAGTTTGTCATATACTAATGGCATTTATGAATAAAACCAAAAAATCCTCAACTTGACAATCTAAACGTACGAAATTACAAGTTGATCTTGAAGCTACCACCTCAAAACATCATTGCAAAAGAGATCCTGATTCATTCTGTTACATATGCAGTGAATTCTATCCACCAAAAACTCCTAGGACAATTTCTGAGCAGATTAGAATAATTTACGAAAATTGGTATGATCTCAAAATTGCCGATCAGGATAGACTTGTGAAGAGGATTTCTATTTCTGCAAGAACGATGTAACGGG
>JAWWEA010388991.1:0-12301 GCA_035222095.1 Andricus quercuspetiolicola | reverse complement strand
AAAGTCTTTTCAAGGTCAGTATTATTTTTTAAATTGAGACCACAGAATTTTGATGTCAGTAATAAAAAAAATAATTTCAAGATGTCAAATAAAGGTCTAGAGTAGATTTTGTCAAGCTAGAATCCTTCTTTCTGCGCTACCCAGGAACAACGATGTGGACGTAGAAGGATTCTGTTCCCTTTGGGGTGCTTTTTTATAGTAATCTTAAGGCATTTCTGAACGTAAAATTTCCCGCTCTTTCGATTGCCGATGTCAAAGTAGGGTATTCCTATTTAAAAAAATCACGTTTCCCGGCTTCTTTGTAAGTGGGCCCTCGTTTAAGAATTATGAGCGTTTGAAAATCACGGACGTTGCTCTTGCCAAAGGTCTACCGAGTCACGCGTGATTGCTTTCAGCCAGCGCCGTTGATGCAGCGGTAAAGATCCTGCCTGATGACCACGCTGCTACTGGTTCAAATCTTTTTGTTGACTTTTTAAAATTATTTTTCGTATTTTAAGTATGTCACATAATTTTTAATGCTCCTCCGTCGATTGAAAATTTTGTTTTCAAAATTATTAAAATTATTGGGAAATAAATATCATGCAGACACTTTTCGATTCATTGTCGATTATCAACCACAAATATGACAAGAAAATAATTAAAATTCTCTTTCAACGACCGAAATTTCAATTTAAGTAAGAAATTCTGGGAAATTAAAAAAAAATCCAAAGATCAAATTTGTGTGGTCCAAAACGAATTTGTTCGAAATTCGCTTTTTCAGTAGAAAATTAATCTTCTTGCTTGAAAATTCATCTTTTTGTCAAAAAAGTTGCGATATTTTGGTGCAAAATGTAACTATTTTGTTTAGAATTCCTTTTTTTTTGTTGAAAATTAATTTGTTCAACTGGAAATTTCATTGTTTTATCTTTTATCGTAAATTTATCTTTTTTAGTTGAAAATTAACTAATTTTGTTAAAGATTCATCGGTCTTGGTAGAAGATTAATGTTCTTTCTCAAAATATTATCTTCTTGGTTGAAAATTCATTTTTTTTAACTGAAAATGGAACTGTTTTATTTTTTATTATATGTTTATATTTTTCAGCTGAAAATTGACTTATCTGGTTGAAAATTCAAGTATTTTATTAAAAATTTAACTTTTGCGGTAGAAAATTAATATTGTTGTTAAAAAATTTGACTGCTTGGTTGAAATTTGCACTAGTTTGTTAAAAATTCATCTCTTTTTTTGAAAAGTTAACTACTTTGTACTTGGTTATTGATTGAAAATTTATTACTGAAATGAAAATTTAACTATTTTAATTGAAAATTCATAATTTTAGTTGAAGATTCATCCCTTTGGTTGAAAATTTAACTATTTTGTTGAAAATTCGTATTTTTTGATTGACATCAACTGTTTTTTTTTTTATTTAAAATTAGTCAGTTTTGGTTGAAATGTGAAATAATACATTTTTCGTTGAAAATTCATCTCATTTGTTTAAAAATTAGTCTACTTTGTAGAAAACTCAGCAATTTGGTTAAAATATCATTTTTTGGTTGAATATTCTTCATTTAGTTGAAAATTCATCAATTTGGTGAACAATTGAACTATTTTGGTGAAAAATCGTTGTTTCTTATCATCAAATTTAACTATTCTAGTTGAAGATTGATGATTTCACTTGAAAATTCACCTTTTTGATTAAGTATTTAACTGTCTTATTAAAAATTCGTTTTTGTCTTTAAAAATTAATTTAAAAAAAAAAATTTAACTATGCTATTTCTGGTTGAAAGTCCATCTATTTTAGTTAAAAATTCAACTATTTAGCTGAAAATTTATCATATTTAGTTGAAAATTCAACTACTTGGTTGAAAATTCATGTATTTTATTTTTTAAAAAAATATATTTTTTGGTAGAAAATTGATCTTCTCGGTTGAAAAATAATTTTTTTATTGCTTAAAATTCAACTTCTTTGGTTCACAATTCTTCATTTTAGTTGAAAATTCATCTCTTTGGTTGAAAATTTAACTATTGCGTTGAAAAATAGTTGTTTTTTAAATGAGAATTTGACTATTCTCGTTGAAGATTTATGATTTCACTTGAAAATTAATCCTTTTGGTTAATTATTTAACTATTATATTAAAAATTCGTTTTTGTTTTTAAAAATAATTTTTTTCAACGAAAAATATAAATTATCCATTTCTGATTGAAAAATCCTCTTTTTTAGTTAAAAATTCAACCGTTTGGCTGAAAATTTATCTTATTTAGTTGAAAGTTCAACTACTTGGTTGAAAATTCATGAATTTTTGGCATTTTTGGGTATTTTTTGGCAGAAAATAATCATAATTTATTGTTCTCAAAGTATTTATGGGTGATAATCGTCCATGAATCGAAAAGTATCTGCATGATATTTATTTCCCAACAATTTTACTATTTTGAAAAAAAATTTGAAAAATAACGATTTCTTGACACAGCAGTTAAATTTGCATACAAGGAGTTGAATTTTCAACTAAAAAGAAAAATTTGTCAATAAAGTACTTGAATTTTCAAGTAAAACAGATAAATTTTTCACTAAAAACGGAATAATTACATTTTCTGTAAAAGATGTGAATTTTTAACTAAATCGATGAATCTTCAATTAAAAAAATGAATTTTTAACCAACTAGTTGAATTTTTAATTCAAAAGATTTATTTTCCATCACAAAAGACAAATTTTCAACAAAAGACATGAATTTTCAACTAAAAAATATAAACTTTCAACCAAAACTAGAATGATTAAATTTTCAGCTCGAAAAAAAAAATTTGAAAAAGAAATTCATTTTAAGAAAATAGTTAAATTTTTGGCCAAAGAAATGAATTTTTAAATAAAAGAAAAATTTAAGCTAGAGATATTACTTTTCTGTGTAAAAAGACAAATTTTCAACAAAATAGTTCAATTTTCAACCAAAGAAATGGAGTTTTTACCAAAAATGGAATGTTTGAATTTTTAGCAAAAAAATTAAGTTTCCACCAAATAAAATGAATTTTGAACGGAATACTTAAATTTTTAACAAAACAGATGAATTTTCAACTACGATTAAATTTCTATCTAAAAATATAAGTTTCACACATAAAATGGAATAGTCAAATTTTCAGTTAAAGAAGTGAATTTCTAACTAAAACAATGAATTTTCAACCAAGAAAATTATTGTCTTACCAAATAATTCAATTTGCTACCCGAAAAATTAATTGTCTACCAAAAAAGACAAATTTGCAACGCAATACATGAATTTCGGACTAGAAAGGATAAATTTTCAACGAAAAATAGAATAGTTAAATTTTCAGTTTAAATAACGAATTTTTAAGAAAATGGTTAAATTTTCGAACAAAGAAATGAATTTTCAACCAAGAAAAACAGAAGTTTGAATTGATAAGGTTACATATCTGCTAAAAAAGAGAAATATGCAACAAAATAAAAATAAAAAACCCAAAAAGATAAATTTTTCACGAAAAATGGGATAGTTAAATTATTATATGAAAAGAAAAAGTTTTCAACAAAAAGAAAAGTAATTTTTCACCAAAGGAATTAATTTTTAACAAGAAAGATAAATTTCCAATCATGAAGATTTATTTTCTCCCAAAGAAGATTAATCTTTGACAAAATACATGAATTTTTAACCAAATATTTGAATTTTTAAATGATTTTTCAACCTAATTATTAGATTTTCAATCCTAGAGTTCAATTTTTGCCTTAAAGAATAATTTTTCAATGAAATAGATGAATTTTTAACTAAAAAATATAAATTTTTCATCAAAAATGGAATAATTAAATTTTCTGTTGAAAAATTAAATTTCAGTAACAAAACGAATGTTTAACAAAATAGTTAAATTTTCAACTAAAGAAGATAAATTTTCCACCAAAAACAAAATAATTAAAGTTTTAGTTAAAAAACTAGTTTTTAGCCATAAAAGACGAATCTTCAACAAAATATTTAAATTTTTCACAAAAGAGATAAATGTTCAACTAAATTGATGAATCTTCAACTGGAATAGTTACATTTTCTATTCAAAAATAAATTTTTAATAAAAAAACAACGATTTTTTAACAAATTATTAAAATTTTCGACCAACGATCTGAATTTACAAAAAAGAAAAGAAAAAACAGTTAAATTTTTAACCAGAGAGATTCAACGAAAATGATGAATCTTGAACTGGAATAGTTGAATTTTCAACCAAACAGTTTAATAGTTTCATTTTTAGTTAAAAAATTAATTTTCAACCGAAGAGAAACGAACTCTTAAGAAAATAGTTAAATTTTCAACCAAAGAGATGATTTTTGAACAAAAGTGATAAATTGTCATCTACAAAATGACTTTTTAACAAAATTGTTAAATTAGCAACGAAACAGATGAACATTTAATCAAATAGTTGGATTTTTAACCAAAAGAGACGAATTTTCAAATAAAATCATAAATTTTCAACTAAGGTTATGAATGGAATAAACCAATTTTCAATTAAAAAATACAAATTTTTCACCAAAAAGGGAATAATTAAATTTTGTGCTAAAAAACTATTTTTAGCCAAAAAAACGAATGTTTAACAAAATAATTAAATTTTCAAACAGTGAGATGAATTTTCAACAAAAATGATGAATCTTCATTTGGTATAGTTGAATTTTCTAACGAAATCGTGAAATTTCGTCCAAACAGTTGATAGCCAAGATGATAAATTTTTCCAAAAAAAAATTTGTTAACAAAATACACGAATTTTGAACAAAATAGTTGAATTTTCAACTAAAATGCATAATAAATAAAAATGAAATAAATTTGCTACCAAAAATGGAATAATTAAATTTTCTGTTGAAAAAAATAATTTTCAGCAAAAGAAAAACAAACTTTCAAGAAAATAGTCGAATTTTCAACCAGAGATGAATTTTCAATAAAACTGATGAAATATCTACCACAAAATGACTTTTTAACAGAATTGTCGAATTTTCAACGAAATAGGTGAACTTTTAACCAAATAGTTTAATTTCCAACCGAAAGAAACGATTTTTCAAATAAAATCATAAATCTTCAGCTAGAATAGCTAAATTTTCAATAAGAAAATAATTTTTCCACCAATAATAGAATAATTTAATTTTCTGCTAAAAAATTAATTGTCAGCAAAAAAACGAATGTTCAACAAAATAGTGAAATTTTCAACCAAAGAGGTGAATGTTCCACTGGAATGATGAATCTTCAACTGGAATAGTTAAATTTTTAATTCAAAAATAAATTTTCAATAAAAAAGTAACGATTTTTCAACAAATTATTAAAATTTTCGACAAACGAGAGGAAGTTCCAAACACAATTAAAAGTCTTCAACCAAAAAAATGACATTGACACAAAATTTTAAACTTTTCTACAAAGTAGATTATTTTTAATAAAATAATGGAATTCTCAAACAATAACAGGAATTTTTAACCAGGAAGGATAATTTACTACCGAAAACGGCGAATTTTTAACTAAAAAAGATCAATTTTTCACCAAAAATCGAATAATTAAATTTTCAGTCAAAAAATTAATGTTCAACAAAAAAAAAAACGAATTTTCAACAAAATAGTTAAATTTTCCACCAAAAAGGTGAGTGTTCAACTATGATAGTTAAATTTCCAGTTAAAAAGTAAATTTTCAACAACAAAAAAACGATTTTTCAACAACATGTTTAAATTTTCAACGAAAGAGAAGGACTTTCCAACTAAATTTAACATTTAACAATAATAATAATAATAATAATAAATAATAATTTAACATTTCCCGTTAAAAAAATAATTTCCAATCGGAAGAAACGAACTTTCAAGCAAAAAGTTAAATTTTGAGTTTAAAAATAAATTTTTAACCAAAAAAACTACTTTTTTCAACAAAATCTTAAATTTTCGACCAGTGAAATGAATTTTCAACTAAAATGAAGAATCTTCAAAAAAAAAAATGAAATTTTAAATATATTTTTGATTTTTTTACGAATTAGATTCATTTTTAATCAAATGAGATGAATCTCCACGAAAAATGTCATAGTTCATATTTAAAACAGAGTTATTTTAATTTTAAATAAAAAACAGTTGAGGTCAACCAAAAAAGATGAATTTTTGTCAAAATACATGAATTTTCAACCAAATAGTTAAATTTTCTACCAAGAAGATTAATTTTCTATTGTAAAGGACAAAATTTTAGCAAAATACATGGATTTTTAATCAAATAGTTGAATTTTCAACTAAAAATAGAAATATATAACAAAAAATGAAAAATTAAATTTTCAGTGAAAAAAATGAATGTTCAACAAAAAAAACGAAGTTTCAACCAAATAGTTGCATTTTTGAGCAAAATGTTGAATTTTCAAACAAGAAGGTAAATTTTCTACCGAAAAAGAAGATTTTTTGACAAAATCGTTTCGGAAAAGACAAATTTGATCTTTCGATTTTTGTTTTTAATTTCCAAGAATTTCTTAGTTAAATTGGAATTTCGGTCGCTAAAGAAGAATTTAAATTCTGATTTATTCTGAATTTAACTTCTTAAATTTTAATTTCACTGATTAAAAGTTTGCATTATATATTAAATAAATTTTTACACAATACTTTTATGAATGATTTTTATTATTTTTTGTGCTCGAGTGATTTTTCATACCATAATATAATTAGATTTACCTTTTCGTATCATACATCATAATTTTGTTATTAATGCGATCGAATAAACCATTTTTTATCCGGAACAGGCTAAAAAAAGGTTTTTCTTCTCATTTTTCTAACGAGCTTCTTCTTACGAAAGGTAATACCAAAAAAAGTTTTCGTTATTCGTGATCCGACTTCAAAGACTCTTTCAGATCTTTTCATTTTTAACGAGAGACCCTAGATCAAAGGCGGTCATCGAGATAATTTAATACTCAACTCAAATATGGTCTAAGCCTTCAAAAATCATAGCTTTCACTGAAAAAATTGACTAAAATTACTCTGGACGAAATAGAGTGTGGACTCATTTGATGAAGGGTAGACCGGGGTACGTTGTCACACATTTTTTTCAATATCTTTTGTATTTTTTACATTCAATATTTGAGAGTACTGTGATATGCGAAAATTTCGAGTGAACCCTCAGCTTTAATTGGACAGTATCGAATTTTGTGTGATTGTTACTTTACAGTTCTTACATAACAATAAATAACGAGATGTCGCTTGTGACAACGTGCCCCGAGACCGGGGCACGTTGTCACATCACATGTAATTGCACGCAAAATGTCATCCAAACCGTATTTAACGTAAATATCAATATATTATGGTGTACTGCAATGTAAAAAAGTAAAATCCTTCGCAGAAACATTTATTTAATTTCAAAAAAGTACAAAAAGCACGAAGTTTTCGTCTTAATCTAAATTCAAGAATTCCACTCGAATGCGCAAATCATTGATACACATTCTTTTTTTGTATAATCATGTCGGTGATTAAACATAAAATATTTTTACTCGTTATCGTCATCCAAAGATTCGCAATAGTTGTGTTTGATTGTTAGTATGTGATATTGCGTATTATTTTCGTAACAGTCTCATGGCCGACACTTTTGAGATATTCATCAGGTTAGGTATTGCACGTGGTAGGTAAAAGTACATACTTCAAGATAATATAGAGTTCTATTCTGGGAAAACATAAGCTTCATGCCCTGTACGTTGAATATTAGATAATAAAATTTTACATGGTCGCAAAAAACTTTCAAGTTGATTTTACGTCAACACGGCTGGAGCAATATCAACACTAACACAACAAAGATGGGCATACACTGACACGTTTCGGGAATGACGGGTGCTGCCCTCTGGTTCTTAGATTTTTAAATAAAGCCGATCTGAAAACGTGCCCCGTGTGACAACGTGTCCCGTGTGACAACGTGCCCCGTGTAACAACGTGCCCCGTGTGACAACGTGCCCCGGCCTACCCTACCTGCCAATTATTTTTATTGAATCTTTGTTTTAATATTCAGGGTGGCAGGTCAGGAAAAACCTGGATTCCAGGGAAAAGTCAGGGAATTTTGTTGGTCAGGGAAAGTCTGGGAAAAGTAAGAGATTTTGAAAAAAGAAAACAGGATTTTAAAATATTGTAAAAAATCCCAAGGAATTTTCAATTGATTTCAATTATAGATTTTTTCAAGATCATTAAAAAGTTTCAAGGGATTTCAAAATATTTCAAAGGGTTTAAAACATTTTTGGAATTTTTAGAAGTTTCCAATTAATTTCAGTAATTTGAAGGGCTTTCAATGATTTTTTTTTCATATTTTAGGCTACTTTTAAAAACTACAGGGGATTTTTAAGAGCTTAAAAAAATTTCTAGAGATTTTGGAGGATTTGAAATATCTTAGGCTATTTTTGATATGTTTCAATAATTTGAAGAGTTCTTTGAGGGTATTTTAAAAGATTGCGAGGCATTTTGAAGATCTTCAAGAAAATAGTTCAATTTTGAACCAAATAATAAAATTTTTAACTAAAAAAGATGAATTATGAACCAAAAATTTAATATAAGACTTTTCAACCGAGAAGAATCAATTTTGAACTAAAAAAAGGTCAATTTTCAACAAAAAAAATTCCAATTTTTAACTAGAGAGATCAATTTTTAGCGCAAATGATGAATTTTCAACTGGAGTAGTTGAATTTTCGACCAAAACTATAACACTTCAACCAAACAGTTGAGTAGTTACATTTTTAGTTAAAAAACTAATTTTCTGCTGAAAAAAACGAGTTTCCAAGAAAATAGTTAAATTTTCAACCAAAGAGATGATTTTCCAACAAAAATGATAAATTATGAACTACAAAATAACTTTTTAACAAAATTGTAAAATTTTCAACGAAATAGTTGAACTAAATAATTAACTAAATAGTTGAATTTTTAACTGACAGAAACCAATTGCCCACTAAAGTCGTAAATATTTAACTAAAAGCATAAATCTTCAACTGGGGTAGTTAAATTTTCAATTAAGAAATAAATTTTTGACCAAAAGTATAATAATAGAATTTTCTCTTAAAAAATTAATTTTCAGCCAAAAAAAATCGAATGTTCAAAAAAATAGTTAAATTTTCAACCAGAGAGATGAATGTTCAACAAAATGATGAATCTTCAACTGGAAAAATTGAACTTTTAACCAAAAATATGAAGTTTCAACGAAACAATTGAATAGTTACATTCTTAGTTAAAAAATTAATTTTAACTTGAAGAAAATCGAACTTTCAAAAAAACAGTTAAATTTTCAACCAAAGAAATGAATTTTCAACAAAAATGATAAATTATTAACCAAAAAATAACTTCTTAACAAAATTATTGAATTTTCAACGAAATAGATGAACTTTTAAACAAATAATTGAATTTTCAACCGAAAGAAACACATTTTCAAAAATAGGATTTTTCTTTTCATATTATTTTTGATGGATAAAACAAAATATTCTACAAGTCTTCTTTTAGACTTATCACGTATCTCACATCTTTTGGCGTAATATGGAAATTCTCGATTTCTGCCTATAATTTTCGATTAATAAACTAAAAACAAGTTTTGTCAAAAAATTATTCAAAGAAATGTTGTAGGAATTTTTAAACCCAGAAGTTCCTTTGAAAGCGTTTCCCCATATTTTGCGTCGTTTGGCTCAAAATTTTAATTTTCGATTTTTTTTTCATAGTATTTTCAATAAATAAATTGGAAATGACAAGCCCTATCAAAAAATGGTTAAAAATTTTTTTCACGACTTTTCAAAAACTACAATTCATCTTTGGAACTTTTTTCCGTATCTCACATCGTTTGGCTAAAATTTTGAATTTTATATTTTTTTCGTAGTATTTTTGATAAATAAAACAGAAATGACGAGTCCTATCAAAAAATTGTTATGAAAAATTTTGTAAGACTTTTTAAAAGCTACAATTCATCCTTGGAGCTCTTCCATATTTCACGTCGTTTAGCTCAAAATTTGAATTTTCTATTTTTTTCGTAGTATTTTTGATAAATAAAACCGAAATGACGTGCCCTATCAAAAAATAGTTATGAGAAATTTGGTAAGACTTTTTAAAAGATACAATTCAACTTTGATACTTTTTTCCGCATATCACGCTGTTTGGCACAAAATTTGAATTTTCTATTTTTTTTCATAGTATTTTCGACAAATAAAATCAAAATGACAAGCCCTATAAAAAAATGGTCAAAAGAAATTTGGTACGATTTTTCAAAAGCTACAATTCATCTTTGGAGCTTTTTTCCTTATCTTATGTCGTTTGTCTTAAAATTTGAATGTTCTATTTTTTTCTTAGTATTTTCGATAAATAAAACCAAAATGACAAGCCCTATCAAAAAATGGTTAAAAGAAATTTTTTAAGACTTTTTAAAAACTGTAATTCATCTTTGGAACTTTTTTCTGTACCCAATGCCGTTTGGCTCAAAATTTGAATTTTCGATTTTTTTCATAGTATTTTCGATAAATAAATTAGAAATGACAAGCCCTGTCAAAAAATGGTTAGAAGAAATTTTGTAAGACTTTTTAAAAACTGCAATTCATCTTTGGACCTTTTTTCCGCATCTCACGTCGTATGGCTCAAAATTTGGATTTTCTATTTTTTTCGTAGTATCTTCTATAGATAAAACCAAAATTACAAGCCCTATCCAAAAATGCTTTAAAGACATTTTTTAAGACTTTTTAAAAACTACAATTCATCTTTGGAACTTTTTTTCGTATCTCACGTCGTTTGGATCAAAATTTGAATTTACTATTTTTTTTCGTAGTATTTTTTATAAATAAATCCGAAATGACGAGTCCTATCAAAAAATGGTTATAGGAAATTTTATAGATCTTTTCAAAAGCTATAATTCCTCCTTGAGACGTTCTCCCATATTATGCGTCGTTTGGCTCGAAATTTGAATCTTCGAGTTTTTTCGTATTATTTTTGATAAATAAAACCAACATATTAATTTTTATCAAAAAATGGTGGGGGAGAAAATTGTAGATATTTTAAAAAACTTAAATTCTTCCCCCAAATTTCTTTTACGTTTCTGTCATCATTTATCGATCGCCAAAACTTGATTTTCGGCTTCAAGGGTCTCAAAACGCAGTAAAAAGGGAATTTCAATTTTCATTTTTAAAAAATTGAAGAACATAATTCTTTTTGCCGGAAAATTTATCTTTTTGGTTGAAAATTTAACTATTTGGTTAAAAATGCATCTTTTGTTAATTACAAATTTAACTACTTGGTTAAAAATTGCACTATTTTGGTAAAAATGTATATTTTTTCAAAATTCTTCTTCTTGGTTGAAAGTGTAATTATTCTATTTTTAGATTTGTCTTCTTGGTTGAAAAATCATCTTTTGGGTTAAACTCTTTTGTTGCAAATTAATTTTTTTCATGATTTTAGAAGAAAATTTATTTCTTTTTTTTAAATGTAACTATTTTGTTGAAAATTCAATTTTTTTGTTGTTGCGAATTAATTTTTTTAACTTACAATGTAACTATTCCCTTTTTCGTTGAAAAATTATATTTTCGATTGAAAATTGACCCTTTCTATTTAAAAATTCGTATATTTTGTTAAAAATTCGTCTTTTCTAGCCGAAAATTAATTTTAGTTTTTGATTAAAAATGCAACTGTTTGTGTCTAAATTAATCTAGTTTGGCTGAAGATTAAACAAGTAGGTAGAAAATTAACTTTTTTGTCAAAAATTAATATTTTCGGTTTAAATTTAACTATTTCGTTAAAAATTAAACTATTGTAATCAAAATTTAATTTTCTCAGAATAATAATTTTAGTGAAAATTTCCCTGTTTTGGTTGAAAATTTAACTATTTTGCGGAAAATTCGTCTTTTTGGTGGAAAATTAATCTTCCTGGTTAAAAATTCCTTCTTTTTGTTGAAAATGCAACTGCTGAAAAATCATCTACTTGGTTTGAAGTTAAACTACTTTTTAAAAAACTAATTGTTTTTATTGATGATTCATCATTTTAGTTTAAAATTCAACTATTTTGTAGGAAGCTCCTCTTTTTGACTTCAAAATTGAACATTTTGGTAGAAAATTAAACAATGACGTTGAAAATTAACTTTCTTGTTGAAAATTCACATTTTTTGTTGAAAATTCAACAATCTGGTTAAAAATTAAACTAATTTTATGAGAATTTAACTTTTTGGTAGAAAATTAACTTTTTTGTTAAAAGTTCACACTTTCGGGTTGAAAATTCAACTGTTTTGTAGATAATTCGTCCTTTTGGTTTTAAAATTCAACAATTTGTTTGAAAATTTTTGTATTTTGTTGACATTTTTTGTTGTTGTTAAGCATTAATCTTCTTGGTGGAAAATTAATTTTTTTGATTGAAAATT
>JAWWEA010388756.1:0-12307 GCA_035222095.1 Andricus quercuspetiolicola | reverse complement strand
AGGACAGCACTTACTAGCGATTTCTGTTTAGCTAGTGCTAGTGTAAATAACGCGCATTCAAGCAATATCTACAATGTCACGGGATCTCTCTATGAAACATTAAGATAAGAAATCCATTCGAATGAAAGTTATGTTAGGGCTAGCATGACTAACAATAACCCATTCTTGGATTTTTCCACGCTAAATAACAACTTCTTTTATACGGATAATATCCCTTACGGTCACCTTTATAACCCTTCTAGAATCCAAATGTCATCCCCTAGACCGGTAAGCAGATTGCCTACGCTTCTAGGCGAAAAGATTAGGGATGATATTCACTCGATAGTACGAAAGTGAAGCATTAGCTATAACGGAAAATAATATAGTAATGCGGAAGAGTACTTGACGCAAATCGAAGAATGTAGAAAGGGTAGTTCCTTGTCAGATAGGTATTTTTTTAGAGCAGTTCCTTTTATATTGAAACCACTTACGAAACATTGGTACAGATTTTACCGTGATAAACTGGAATCGTGGCAACAATTTACTATTGCTTTTAAAGGCAGGTATGAGGGAATGAATTTCCAAACGCGAGTCAAGGATAGGTTCGTAAAAGAACGCAAGGTCCAGATGAACCTGTAGCAGATTACCTTTCAAATATTCCCCTCATTTTTCAGCATTATGTCCCTCCGATATCAGAGCAAGAGCACTTGCAACTAGCAATAAATAACTGTCACCCTAAATATTTGGAAGCTCCTCCTAAGTTGAAATATCATGCTTTTGAAGAATTGGAAGAAATAATTGTGGACAAAACGGGAATGACAGTAATGCTATTAGCGCTAATAGGAGGCAAGAACCAGATTCTTTGGTCTTTTATCCACCTTATTTCAATCATGGCTTTTATCTAAGCATTCCTGAGGCACCAATGGTGCCAGCGAATTTGGGTTACCCTCCATTGGGTATGCAGACCGTCGAAGCATCTAATCTTTTCACTGCTGCAGTGGGTTCCGGTAGGCGAACAGCGAATCTTCTAAAGACAACCACCTTAGTGTGTACTACCGCTAGTGGCACTTCAAGATGAGAGCGTGGAGTTTGTTGGAATTGCTTCCAAACAAATACTAAGTTTTGCTCTGCATGTGGGAAACCCGGTCAAATTTCATTGAACTGTAGCGGATGTTTGGCACCCAGGCCGGGAAGTGAATGAGAGTAAATGATCACAGGGTGCAGGCATTCCCCTCATTTCTTGTGAAGACCCTTAAGATTTCATTAGATAAAGTAAGTACAGCACGTGATGAGTGGTGCCTGCTTATTACAGTATGTGTCGATAGTCTGTCACTACACGGACTCTTTGATCCGGCTCGTGCTGCACTTACATAGGCAAGCCGGCTTTTGGACATTTTTGAGAATCACTTGACAAATTAGCGGATCAGCTTCGTCTGGGTATTATATATCTTAACGGGGCGATCGAGGAAACCGCCGGACAAACCATTCAACCTCTTAAGTGTTTAGGTTCAAGACAATTTTTGTAGATCCGGTTTGCACCAGCTTTCGATTGCGAAGTCCTGCTTGGTCATGATTTTGCCGAATTATTGGATTTTGACCGCAGACTTAAGCCTTGTATTTAGATAATGGGTAGCGGTATTCGGCGAAGGTATCAGGGACAGAAAATCAGTTCTGAAGCAACCTTACCGCCGGAAGAAGTCGTACAAGCCTGTGCTGGCATAAAGGAATTGAAGCCTTCGAAGGCTAGGTGTTTAGACGATTCTCTTAAAAGGAAAATTCCACCTATGCCAACCCAGGTTTCTGCCAAGCACATGACGGAACATCATATAGATATTCAGGGACATTCTCACATCAGACAAGCTTATCAGCGTCTTTCTTCCAAGGCTGAAAATTTCTTAAGAGAATCCGCCGAGAGGCTCGAAGCTTAGGGAATTACAAGTCCGAGTAAAAGCGAATGATGTAATTCAGGGGTAATGCCTAGAAAGCCTGAAGAAGATTATAGGCTTTGTATCTACTTTAGGAAATGAAATGAGGTGGGGAAGAAAAATTCGTACCCAGTGACAAATACCAGTAAAATTTTAGACAACCTTTCATCCAGGCAATATATCTCTAAGATTGACCTTAGTCAGACACTCCATCGGGTTCCTCTCTCTGATAAGTATAAGGAATTCACTGTTTTCCCAGTAACGGGCAAGTGGCTTAATGATTAAAATCGTATGCCATTTGGGTTACCAGGAGCACCAGCAACGTTTCAGCGATTGCTGGATCGACTGATAATACCAGAGTTTGAGCCACATGCATGTGCGTACATTGATGAGATAATAGTAGTCAGTGGAAACTTCGAACAACATATTCATTGGTAAGTTCGTTATCTCGGATATTTAGTGGATAAGACAGGAATGCTCCCTGACTCGGAGAAAATCGAGCCGTCAACATCTTATCCGACTCCTACCACTTTGCGCAAACTGAGACGACTTCTGGGTAGGTCTCGTGGACTAGGCGATCTATAAAAGATTTCGCTCAGAAAGCAGAACCACTTTATCGATTATTAAAGAAAAATGAAAGGTTCAGCTGGGGGAAGACCAGGAAAAGGTGTCCTAAAAATCGAAATGCGCGTTAGTTTCTGCTCCCACGTTATCTAGACCAAATTTCAATTTGCCGTTTCGCTTACAAACGGAAGCAAGTAGTAGGAGTTTAGGAGTCGTCCTCACTCAAATTCAAGTTGGGGTGGAACACGCATAGCCTTTGCTTGTCGATCTATGCAAGGCGTCGAGAAAAACTATACCGTGGCGGAACAAGAATACTTAGCGGTGGTATGGGTCGTTGAAAAATTCAGACCATATTTAGAGGGTTATCACAACGTAGTGATTACAGATAATAGTAGTCTCCGATAAGTCTATCACTTGAGAGATCCTACTGGGATATTAGGTATATTGGATCCTAAACTGTTACAACATGACTTTAAGTTTAAGCCCAGAAAAGGTGCCTTTCACCATGTATCAGACGCGCCGTCGCGCATGCTTGAGCCTCACTCTGAAGTTGTATGTGCCGCTGGCGTGGATAAAATATTTAAGCGGTTTTCGTTGCTTTAATATTGGCCGGGTATGTTTAACGACGTTGTGGAATACGTCTGAGTATTTCAAACTTGCCATAAAATGAAAGTGGGCCAGGCAGGCCGAGTAGATCTGATGGGTAAAAGAGTAATCGAGCAGCCCTTGTCGGTGGTAGCGGCGCTCATGATGAGTCCGTTTCCATCTAGCTGATCAGGTTACTAGTATGTCTGGGTTTTCCAAGACCTGTTTACTAAATGAATTGAAACCATTCGTCTTCGAAAGGCCAATGTCGCTAACGTCCAGTAGTCATTTGAGGAAACTGTTATCATTGGATGGATAACTCCTGAAGTACTGTTCACCGATAATGGCACTGTGTTTGTAAATAAACTGCATTCAAAGGCCAAACATGAATTAGGTACTAGACCCCACCATATCATGCGCAAGCTAATCCGGTTAAGAGGGTCAATTGTCTCCTAAAGACAGTGTTATCATATTTTCTGAAAGATGATTATCGTGGCTGGGATAAACATCTTCCTGGTATCCGTTTTGAGTATAATACCGCCGTGTTCATATTACCACTCTAGTGTTGTCAGCGCTCTTAAATTATGGTAGAGAGCCTAGACTGTCAAAAATGTTGAGAATACAAGAAGAGGGAGTCCCCGATATAGTTCCGTTAGCTGTAGCAGTTTGGGAGTGTAGAATTAAGCGATTGCCGGCTTCGAGATATTCAGTCGCATATCACTTGGATATAGCATCCGCTCGTCACGCAAAGTACTACAATCGCCGTAGACAAGACACTCGCTACAAAGTAGGTGATATCGTGTGGCGTAACTCATACTTTGTCGTCGGCTATAGATTATGTAACGAAAAAGTTGTCCCCGAAATATGCTGGTGCGGTCAAGGTTATAAAATCATATCACTAGTAGTTTATGAAATCCAGGATGAGTCCTGAATAATCGAGAAAGCTCATATTAAAGATTTAAAACACTATTGATCGTTCGGTCCAAACGCTATCCCACGGAGGCCCTGAAGACGCCGCAGTATAGTTGACCCGGAAACCGTCACCTGACGTCCTGCACCAATCTTGAGAATCCCAGAGCCCCTTCAATTTGGAAAATCTTGCAAGAAAAACATCACCATCACGCACTACGCCACCTACACTACTACACTTGGCCAAGCTGACCACACCCACCCACTGTCACGTCACACTATCGGTAATCACGTGGCCCTCCGGATACTGAATAATCGGCTCCATAATAATTCAAACTAGGAGGACTATTAATCGTGAAGTACCAAGCCATGCTAGACCTGATATCGGTCACAACATACGGATGCATCCATCTTATGCCGGCCGGCATTCCACATATCGGAACGGTCCAAATTTCATCCACCTGAGTCCCAGAAAGCGAGCTTGGTAGGCAAGAGAAGAGACGCAAGAAAGACTCAGTTTCATGTCGGACATCGGCACAGTCAGAACTGTTTGAGGAAGAGAGATGTTGCTATCAAAATTTTCTTGGACGAGTCCACTTTTTCTGCCAAATCGGCGTTACAGAAGGAAGGACTATGATTTTCTAAAGTTTGAGGTAGGCGCCATTAACATTTCTTCCCTTCGGGTGTTCAGTGTAGCGTTAATAGTTTGTTTCCTTCTTTTCTGTCTATTCAAAGTATGGGTGACGAGAACTTAAATTGACTTTATAAATTGAGCAGGGTAAATTCGCGAGTAATATGGGGCTAAGGTATCAGGCCGACGCCATGTTAATTTAGGTAAGCTTCGTTAGGGTAGTGATGTAGTATAGGATTGAGCTTTTTTTAATGCACGCAATTTTTTGGGGAAAACTTTAATTATACCTACTGCAAAATTTGATATACACACCATAGTTCGGGCTTCAAACTTTTAATTCGTAAACTGTGAACTTCTTGTCCGCTCATTCACCGTAATTAGTAAAATGGGGAAGCTTGTCAAACTTTTAATAAAGTAATAGCACTTTCAATATCTTTCTGAATTATGTGTTTGTGACGTTTTTGTCACCCCCATTGGATCCATCTACCTACGAGCTAGGACAAAAACGTTTTATGTAAGGATTTAGTAGATTATTGAGATTATTGAGTTGATCGAGTGCCACTAACAGGTGTCTGGCGCCAACGAGCTTTACCTGGGTAATTCAAGGTAACTATCAAAATTTAAATCAAATTTTTGTTTTTCTACGTTTGTCGCCGTACTTTATATTGAGGCTCCTGCCATTATGTCCCACGAAGCTGGGAAAGTCATGATAAGAAATGAAATTAAGGTGGATGTAACCGGACAGAATAGAAAAGTGTTATTTAAAAGGGAATTAGAATATATGAAATGATAAAACGGGATAGAAGATTTGAGATACATTCAAATAAGTTTGAGATACAAAGAGATAGAACAGGATAGACAAGTTAGTATGGTTTCAAACAGGAATGGGATTATAGTGGATAAAACAGGATGAAAACATCAGCAATATTGCTCCAACTCTATCAAGTCATTCATTTATTTTCTTTAAACAGAAAGGTTTAAGAGAGGAATATAAAAAGGTCATAAAAAATTTTTAAAACATTTTATAATTTTCCAAAAAAGGTGCCGACTATAAAATTATACAAAACAACAGAGCTTCCAGATATATACGTACTCTTCGGGATATTGGAAGAGCGAATATAATATGCAAAATGATAAATAATCTTATAAAAACTGATTATAAATTCCAAATAGGGAACAATGTATATAATTACACCACTAGATTTGCCGCGAGATTTGATTAAGAGAAGGCTACTGAATTACAAAGGTAAGATAAAAAATATGTTATATTGTACAAAAATTGTACTGGATGAATCAGTTATCAGGCATTGCCTGTTTATGGTTCTCAAAATAAGTTAATTCTTGCAAATCTTTCTCCCATCACGATTCTCGTAAAATAATTGCATGAGGGCCCTTTTCATTTTGATGAGATCTTGTTCAGCTCTCGCATTCTTGATATACTTCCTTGTGAACTGCGTCTCTCGTGAGAGGAATACAAAAACGGAAATTACTTTTTCTCGGAAAAATTTATAGTCGGTCTGTTACATACAATATTATTCAATAAATATAATTCTTTCAAGTATAAGGAATTACGTCGGAATTCAACTTGTAGGGGTTGTGAAGAAATTGATCTCGTCTCTCCGCAGCTCAGTGGATAAGAGCATCAGACCGGCAATCTGAAGGACCTGGGTTCAAATCCCAGCGGAGCTTGAGAGCAACTTTTTCACAATTTAGAAATAAATGTAAATTTTCAACAAAATATTGATTTTACACCAGTTAAAAAAGTAACATAAAATTTTTAATTAATTCAATAAAGTTTCAACTTTTTGAGCTGAAAGTTGAAACAGTAAAATAGGGATCATATTCCCTCAATTTTCCTTTAGCTAATACTGTTTTTCTGACTTAAATTAGAAAAATCCGCGAAAACACCTAAACTCGAGAATTTTGATGCAGTTTTTCCCTATTTCACAAGGCTCGATTCATTTTTTGTGAATCATAAACTGAAATTCAAGACATCAAAATGATTTTTTTTTTATTTTGTATGACATTTATTTTAAATATTTCCTAAATGATTTACAAGCATCAATTTTTTTAAATGAAATTAGTGTAGTTATTGCGTGCGTTTCCAACAAATAAGATAAATTTCTGACAAAAAATGAATTTTCAAACTAAAGTATATATTTTCAATCAAGAAGTTTAATCTTCTAGCTAAAATATAATTTTTCAGTCAAAGAGATGAGATTTAAACTACAACTATGAATGTTCAATCCATAAAATAAATTTTTAACAATGTACTCAAAATCTTAACAAGGTGGTTGAATTTTCTACTAAACTGTTGAAGTTTGAACTCAAAAAGATGACCTTTATGCAAAACAGTGAAATTTTCAAAACAAACATTATTTTTCAATGAAAAAGTCAATTTTTATCCTAAAAAGGGAATTTTAGTCAAAAGAGTAAAATTTGTAACTAAATTTTGAATTTTCAACTATGCAAAATAATTAATGTTGAATCAAATAAAATAAGTTATCAAAGGCCAATGTAATATTTGATATTTCAACCTAAAAAGATCTTTATTTTTAATGAAGAACAGTTGAATTCATCCAGAAAAGACGAATTTTTGAATTTTGCAAAACAAAAGGATGAATTTTGCACCAAATTGTCGAATTTTCATACAGAGTATATGAATTTTCTACAAAACAGTCAGATCTTCAACCGAATAGTTGAATTTTCAACAGAAAATTTAATTTTCACCCAGGAGAAAAAACATCTTTACAACAAAATAGTTATATCCTTAACACAAAATGATGACTGTTTAACCAAATTCTTGAGTTTTTAAAAAAATGGCGTTTTCACCAAATAATAAGTTTTCGAAAAAAAATATGATTTATCAACAAAAAATGCAATATTTGATATTTTAACTAAAAAAGATTTTTATCATTTATAAGAAACAGCTTTCAATCAAGCAAACCAGTTGAATTTTTTGACCTTTGCGTCAAAATTTTTTTACCGTTGGATCGAGTGTCAGGGCTAATGGGCAACTGAGTGACTGGTTCAATATGTAGAGTGTTAGATAGGCGCACAAACAAAAATAAGAAGGTTATCGGTAGAACAGGGCTCATTTTCAAACATAAAAATCGGTCAAGTAAAGCTGAAAGGACAATACATAATTCTATATTTATACCCACTGTGCTGTACGGAAGCGAGACGTGGAATTATCAAGAAATGGACAAGGGTAAAATTAACGCGAACAATATGTAATCCCTGATCATGATATGCGACAAAACACTGATGAGCAAAGTGAGAAATGGCACAATTCTCAAAGAATGTGACGTAGAGGAGACACTAGTTGTTATATGTGAAAGAAATTCTTTGAGATGATTTGGGCATGTTGAGAGAATGAAAGATGAACGACTAACGAAACAAGTGTATCAGGGTCAAGTAAATGAATGAAGTTATGAATTTATTCAAAAACGAGATATTTTATAAGGATCGTTGGCAAATGGCAATCTCTTTTGCCACGATATTATTCTTTAGGTGAAAACAAATGATCTCGCAGGAAAGAAAGATTTTCTTGTTAGAATTGTGATAAACGTGAATTTGTTCATAGAAATTGTACATAACAATAATAATCGTTGTAAAATGACCATATTTTTAATGTTATTATTATTCTTCAAGGAAGAAAGATAAACAAAGTAATTTCTTCCGCATTTTGTTATCATGAACAATCTTCCTTTTTACTGAAATTACTGCCTTTCTTCTTCAAAGAACAATAATAGCATAGAAAATATGGCCATTCAATAACGATTATTATTGTTACGTATAATTTTTATAAGCAAATTCACCTAAATCACATTTTTAATTAGGAAATCTTTCACTTCAGCGGTATTCTTTATTTTCATCTCATGGATAATATTGTGACACAAAAAATTATCATTAGCCAACAATTGTTATAAAATATCTCAATTTTGAATTGATTCATAATCTTTGTTGTAAAGATAACAAATATTTTACTTTTATGAATTGTTTTAATTTTCAATCACTCCGAAACTAATTACCTATTGGTTTTATAAGGAAATAAATTCCTAAATGACTGTAAAGAGCGCGAAATTTGATTATTTATTCATAAGAATGCTTATAACAATTCAATAATTGACAATATTTACTCACTTTTAGTTAAGTGAAAATATTTTTATGCTCCTTGAGTGTAACTGCAGTCATTATAATGTCCAATTACTTAGTTCATACTACGTGATAAATATTTGTTAGTTAATGATAATTTTTTTATTTATATTACAGAAAAGACATAATGGGGCGTCAAAGAAGAGTCTTGAATTCGAAGACTGTGGGCCAAAGAAGGTTCAAAATAGGGTCACTTTTTGATAGGAGGTGCAGTTTTTGTTTTATTTGTAAAAAATAATATTTAACGTAAAAAATTAACTTTTTGGAAAAACGACCCAAGGTACGAAAAAAAGAGCTACAAATTTTTTATGAGTAGTTTTTTGATAGGATGCTTAGTTTTTGTTTCAGTCGTAAAAAATAATATTAAGAATAAAAAGTAAAATTTTTTTTCAAAAACGACACGAGTTGCGAAAAAAAATTATGGTGCAACAGTTGTTCAACCAAAAAGGATCTACACATTATTTACTTCTAATCTTTAGAAGGGACGAGTAGATTTTCTTTCAATCGCAAAAAATGGGATTAGAAATAAAAAAGTTAAATTTTTGGATAAACGAAACAAGAGACATAAATAATTGAAAGTAAAAAGGTTCTCAACCAAAAAAGATGTAAAAATTTGTTATGAGCTCCTGCTCTAAAAATACATTGAAAATAAATAAATTATCTCTCTGAAAAAATGACACAAGCCATAATAAAATTTTATTTAACAAAATTTTTCCCCTAGATTATATTTACAGATTTGCTTAGAACCACTTTACGCTGGGATGCGTATTTTTAGTTTAGATCGTGAAAAATAACATTGAAAATAAACAAATTAGATTTATGGAAAAATGAATGAAATTTAATTAAATGTTTAATGACAAAATTGTTTGTTTATAGGATTCACGCTTTTTTTAATTATGAAAAAAGACAATGAAAACACGCATGTTTCACTACCAATTCGTGCTATGAACTGTAATAGTATAAATTTATCGAAATAATAGATCTTTCAGGGTAGCAGGTCAATTTTTTAAGGCCATTAGGCCAAAGAATAAACGTTTATCTATCTATCGAGATTTTTCAGGCTAGCTGAGAAAAAGAATTAGTGCAAAATAAGGAGAAAATATTAAAGCAAAAATGAAAAATAAATTCTGCAAATTATTTTGCAATATTTGAATAAGTAGTACCAGCTCAAGGTGCAAAAATAAATATAATATACATTTGATATAATAGTGTTGAACATAATGTAGAAAAGTTCGCATTTTGGACGAAATCTAGTGCAAAGCACGAGATAGGTGATGAGAATGGGTTCGTTAAAGCCAAAGTAGCTTGAGTAAAAGAGAATTCATAATTATCAAATTACAGTTGCCAGTGATTTGACCTTTAATCTTAAAAGGTCTGTGCACAAATGTGGTGGACATACAAAGGTTGAGCGCGTAGCGCGACGTAAATACATTATCGAGCGCGAAGTGCGAAATGAACTTACAGTCGAATCTGAATTTAGTCTCGGTTTTGGGGATGACCTTGACATTAAGTCCAGAGTTTCGGAACTATTTTTTCTGTCTCCTGTTTCTCTCTCTGATTTGTCGCACTTGTATGCTCAGCGCACATCCCACCGCAGCACGTATCACGCATCTTTACAGATCGGCGTCAATTCTCGGGAAGACTAAACCCAGAATGACTAAATTCAGATTCAGATGAGAAGGTGCCCACGCAGAGCAAATATTGTTCATATTTATAACTAATCGAATAATTAATATGTACTTACCAATAGAATTGAGTAAAACCACTGAAACAAAGAACAGAGTACCAAAGACCCTCTAGTTTTCCAGCTGGAGATTCTTCAGTAAAAGAACGATGATTCAGAAATCCAAAAAAAGTTGTAAAGCTGTTTTTTAAAAAATTTCTAATATCTACTAAATTCGTGAGTCTGATAGTTTACATAACTGCTGTGTACGAGCTCTGTTTATTTTTCGGATAAAATTTTTTATAGTATAATAAAACCATGCATATCTAAAAAAATCGAACGCGTACATAAAATGCTTCTTAATCTCTTTCGTGTCTATTATAAAGTTTGAGTAATCTTTTTTTAACATTATTCCATATATATTAGATATATTGGATATATAGGATATATAGGATATATAGGATGAGAATGTAATAGGAATATTGCCAAAGATAAATTTTCAATGAAAATGATGAGTCTTCAACTAAGAAGATTAACTTTTTACAAAAAATACGAATTTTCAACAAAGCAGATGAATTTTCCACCAAATAGTTAAATTTTCAACTAAAGTAGATAAATTTTCAAGCAAAAAAGGATAAAATTCAATTGGAAACAGTGAAATTTTATAAATAGATAATGGAATTTCTTATAAAACAATTGAGTTCTTTATTAGTGTGTGCCAAGGGTTGTCAAAAAATGTTTCTAATTTCTTTTTGGTTTCATGAAGCTCTCTTTAATAATCTGAGAAAAAACGACATATTTTCAAATGCCAAACAACTTTTTTTTCTAGTTTTACGGATCTAGAAACATGAGCCAGTTTTACATAAGATCCATGACAATCCGTTTACACATGGTTTGTAAAAGAAGGAAAAAATTTGTTTTGAACCTTAATAATATGTACGTGTCGTTCTAGTAAATACCTTTGAAATGTTATATTTTGACGGAAACATTCTTTTTTCTTACTTTTTTTCGTCTAAAGTTACACATTTTCATAAAATTACAAAAAAATTATTTTTTACTTTTTTTTTTCGTTCATAAAATTTTTAAATCAACCTCCATACTCAGGGATCTAATCGTGGAACTTTTTCGATTTTTTTGTCATTTTTTGTAAAAACATGACTTTTTCAAGAGAAATACGACTAATCTAATTTTTTCCGAAAATGTTCTGTCTTAGTGGAACTTGATAAGAAAATCCAACTGGTATTTGATGAATGTTCATTCCTTTTAGTTAGATATACTAATATTTGGTTGTAAATTTAATTATTCTGCACAATGGCGAGCTCGCATCGACCAGCAGTGGGGCTCCGATGTTTACTGAAGCCGATGGAACTTATCGGATCATGGATCGGATTATTTCGTGCGATCAAATCGGCCTATCTTCGACCTTGACAACGGCGCTATCTGATACGCGAACATATATCGCGAATTAGTATCTCGATGTGATTGGAGCAATGTTAACGAAAAAGAACAGTGAATATCAATTCGTTTTAATCAAAAATGTTATACTACGGCTTGAAATTCTTTATATACTTTAAGATTTCTTGTTAATATTTAATTGAAATTGAAATTGCTTCTGAATATTTCCAAACTAGTGGCGCTGTCGTTGGCAGTCGTCAACACGTTCTGCATTTCGACAAGGAAAACAAAGAAGGAGAAATCTTGGATAGTGTGACGTTGCAGTTGGCACCATCACACGAAGCGGTACTAAATTCAAAAATAATGAAATATTGATCAGAATAAAATAACTATAAAATACAAAAATCAATAAATTTTGAGAATCGGGCCGAGGTCTAGACACTTCGGGTAAATTCGGCACTTCATGACTATGTGTACAATAGTATATAATTCTAAGAT
>JAWWEA010388596.1:0-12316 GCA_035222095.1 Andricus quercuspetiolicola | reverse complement strand
ATATTCGTTCCCTTTCATTGCACATTTATCTGGAACAATGAGTCATTCATTTTGTTTAAAATATACATTTTTCTCATCAATTAATATTTCTTTAATTCGAAGAAATATTCTCCTCCGACGAAAATGTTGTACTTTTAAATCAAAGAGCGTTAACCTAATCCTTTTAGAATTTCTTCATCAGAAGTTAATCATTTTTCAAATCAAAGTTTTGCAAATAATCAGGAATTTCATTTACTTCAGCGAAATAAAATAAACTTGGCAAAAGTATACATTTTTTAGTGCACAAGTGTTGAATTTCCTATACTTTGTTAATTATTTTAGACTAAATTACAATGTATATTAAAATTCAGATACATTGGTATAATAAAAGGATATTATTTTTAAAAATGTTCTTATTTAAAATTTTACTGCTCTTTTAAGTCCACCATTAGGTTAAACATGCATCTTAGTAACTTGGAAATTCACTATTTCATTGAAAATTTAATTATTTTGTTGAAAAATCTACTATTTGGTCAAGTTATTTTCTTTTTGGTGGAAAATTCTACTTTTCAATTAAAAAGTGGTCATTAATAAAAAGTCATTAATAAAAATAATGTGGTGAGATATTTTTTATCACAAGGCGGATAAAATTTATCCGTCTTCGGATAATTGCAGTTGTCCATTGTTTGCAACGTTTTTATCCAACTTCCAATAAATAATATCCCTGGAATTTACTGTGAAAACACAAAAATAAAGTACTTCTCTCGAAATAATTCTTAGTCAAGTGATGTGATGAAGAAAAATTTTTTCTTTAATACAAATTTTTCAAATTTTTGTCAATGATTTATAATAGTATTTTTTGTTGCGTAGTAATTTTAATAGCGATAGATTTCACAGTGTCAGATACGTAGTGATGCTTAGATTATCAATCCACATGATTCTAACACCAACATTTTCAGGGAATGTAAATATATTTCACTTATCTGATAACGATCAAAATACGCTTTCCGAAACTACATTTCTGTACGCAACTTATTTTTGTCAATAATGAGCCAATTGCTATGGTATATATATACAAGTCAAACATTTTCATCATCTTATCAGTTATAGGTAAGAAATTTATAAGAATCAGTTCATTGTCTCCAGAAAATGAAGATTTTGACGTATACTCTACTGCTCCTTACTGTTATGATGTTTTCAAATTGTGTTCGTAAGTAGAATATATTACCAAATCAATCATATATTGAAATATCATACATCTAAGTATCAACTATATTAAAAAATTGTGTTTTTGTACATCGAAACAGTTGAAATACATGTTATGACGTCGATGTACACGTCAACTTTTTCTCTTGGGATGAAAACATATGTTACAAAAATTTCACCTTCCATCTTTTTTCCTCTCCATATATCTCTGTATCTGTTCCGTTCATAAAAATAATATAATATAATAATAAGTCAATCATATATTAGGCTATTTTACATCCAGTTTCCGATTATATTTCAGAATTGTTCTTTCGAACTTCGAAACAGTTGAAACATATGTTATGACGTGGATGTCCATGTCCACTTTTTCCCCTGGGATGTCAACATATGTCAAAAATTTCATCTTCCATCTTTTTTCTTTCACATATCTCTGCATCTATTCCGTTCATAAAAATGATGTGATATAACATAATATAATGAAAAATCAATCACACATTGAAATATCTTATATTCAGATATTGACTGTATTCCAAAATTGTTTTTTTGTACTCCGAAACATTTGAACCATATGTTATGACATGGATGTCTGCGTCCACTTTTTCCCCTGGGATGCCGACATATATTCCAAACATCTCACCTTTCATATTTTTTCTTCACATATGTCTGTTTACTAAAATAATATAATATAATGATAAATCAATTATATATCCAAATATCTTACATGTTCACGCCGACTTTTTCATCTGGAATGTCAGCATAGTTTCAAAAAATTTCACTTTCCTTTTTTTCTTTCATATATCTCTGTACCTATTCCGTTCAGCAAAATAATATAATATAACATAATGATAACTCAAGAATACATTAAAATATCTCATATCCAGATATCGACTGTATTCCAAAATTGTTCTTCCGTACTTCGAAACAGTTGAACTATATTTTATGACGTGGACTTCTACATCGACTTTTTCCCATGGGATGCCAAAACATATTCCAAAAATCTCACCTTTTATCTTTTTTCTTCCCCATATCTGTGTATCTATTCCGTTCACTAACATAATATGATATAATGATAAATCAATTATATACTAACCTATCTTACATGTCCACACCGACTTTCTCATCTGGGATGGGTTCAAAAAATTTCACTTTCTTTCTTTTTCTTTCATATATTTCTGTATGTATTCTATTCGCGAGTGGACGATAATAAATAAAACTAAATCAATCAAATGTTGAAATATCTCTTGTCCAGATATGTATTATATTCAAAAATTATTTGTTCTTTTTTACTGCAAAATAGTTGAAACATATATTATGATTGTAGGTATTTCATCGTGCTGCATAATTATGCATTTACCAAAAAAAATATCTTTTTGATTGTTCTAAAATAATTTTTTTTTTATAACTTTTCAGAGCATTTTTTAATAAACCCAATTTCGATGGAATACCGCGTGAATTTTTACGTGAATATCCACTAGGGTGGTCCAAAATTTTTTTTTTTTAACTTCCATGCATATCGCCTCTAAATTTTTCCAAATCCACACAAAAATAAGTGCGCCTACATTGACTGGTTTTGAGCGTTTCGTAGCCCCGGGAAAGTATCAGAGGGGAAGGTTTAAGCAAATTGATTAGGTATTTTTCAAGAAAAATAATTTCAAAAAATAATTTAAAAAAATTTTTTTTTACAATTCAACATGCTCAACTTTTGGTGTACTTTTCACTTGAAGTGTAATGATGATTAGTGAAAATTAGGAAACGTAATTATTTACACAAATTATTGTTTACAACTATATTCTTCTCTAATAATGCTAGATAGTTGCGTCTTTATTCGAAATTTTCTACTGCTTGTTAACTTTTTTACTTAGAGCGAGGTAACAATAATTGAAATTCAACAAACATAGTAGTTTAAACAAATTATTATTGTTTATAAATTTCTTATCCTATATTAATGCTAGAGGGTACAGGTTTTTCTGGAAAGTTTACCTTTTTGTTCACTTTGCACTTACGGAGATGATAATTATTGCAAGTGAACGAACGTAATTGTTTAAATAATTTATTATGGCTTACAACTATATTTTCTTAGATAATTGCTAGAAAGTTGCGGGTTTTTCTGAAACTTTTAGCTTTTCTTTGTCCTTCCGGATAGGAAAAAATATATTAATAATCATACTACTTTAAACAAAACAAAAATTAACAATTCATATGATCCACATAGAAAATTTGAAGAATACTTGAAATATCCATATCATTCCAGAAAAATATATCCACAAAAAAAAGTTTGTTTAAAAAATGATTTTTCTAATTTTATATTTATTCATAACTAAAGAGCCAAGGAAAAAATAAAAATTTCAGGAGAAATCGCCACATTCCAGCCGTTATCTGAGTGAGGATAGTTATAAACAATCATACATTTTTCAAAAATTATGTTTCCTAATTTGAATTAATGGCTACCTTACTGAATGAACTAATCTGAGAGAAGTAAGTCATAAGCCATGATTGATCGTTTAAATTATTATGTTTGTTAACTTGCATTAATTCTTATGTCATTAAGTAAAAAGTGGATAAAAAGTTAAAATTTTTGCAAAAACCGCACCATCTAGCACTAATATAGGATAAGATAATTATAAGGAAAAATAATTTGTTAAAACCATTATTTTTGTACAATTTAATTAATTTTTACCTCGCTCCTGGAGAAAAAAATTACAAAAAGTGAAAAATTTGGAATACAGCTGCAATTGCCTATAGCATTACTACAGAAGAAGATAGTTACAAACAAACATAATTCGTTTAAACAATTGTGTTAGTTAAATATAATAAATTTTTACCGCGCTTAAGTGAAAAGTGGATAAAATTTTTAATATTTCCAAAAAGATCGCAGTTTTCTAATATTATTCAAAGATTTGGTTAAAAATTCAATTACTTGATAGAATTTTTTGTTTGTTTTGTTTAACATTTATCTGCTTTGCTATAAAATTGACCTTAGTTAAAATTTCATCTTTTTGGTTAAAAATTCAACTTTTTAGTTGAATTTAAAACTGTGTTGCTCGAATCTTTTTTTAAATTGATCATTCTTGTCGATGATTCATCTCTATGGTTAAAAATTGAACTACTTCGTTGAAAATTCGTATTTAGCGGTCAGATGAAACTGTGTATTTAAAAAACAGCAAAAGAATCATAATTAGCGTCAGAAACGCGCAAAACCCAATCTTTCCCCAGGGTTTTTTTGGGACCTATAAAATAGATAAATCGTCATAATAATTAAAAAGTAATTATTTGTTTATATTCTATAACTACTTGTAAAGAGAAACTTTGAGTTTTAATTAAATTTACCTAAAATATTACTGATTTTGAATACAATTTACAAAGGCGTCTTTTTCTTATAGGAAATACGACTTACACTTCGTGGGGTTTTATAGAACCTCTAAATAGAATTAAAAAACGCATTCACTTTTCTGTGAGTTCAAATAAATTTAGAGGCGATATTCATGAATATTCAAAAAAAAATTTCAAAGCATTTTTGGACCACCTTAAAATCTGCGTCAAATTTTTCCCCTGGGACGCCAACATATTTTCAAAAAATTTCCCTTTCTGCCTTTCTTCTTTTGTAATATGTCTTGGTATCCATTCATTTCATCAAAAGAATAGAACATGATACTAAATTAATCATATTTCAAATGACATTATGTACATCTATATATCGAATATATTCCAAAATAATTTTTTATGGAAAAGCGTCCACTTTGAAATATTTGAAATATATACTTAGTTTTCGCATTTCATTTAAAAGTTTTGGTTTACACATTACGAATGTTTGAAGCAGAAACTTTTAACATGCGCGAAACCAAAAATTTTGCTGCGATATATATTTGAAGACAACTCACAAATAATGTTTCAAAAAATACAGAATACTGTTATTATATTTAGCATTTACCGAAAGAAGTGTATCATTAGTTGATACAAAATAATTTAAAAATTTTTTTTTTAATTGCCAGATATTTCTTTTTACAGAATCAATGAATGAACCAAAGGATGTTATGGTGCACTTTAATGGACTTAATTTAGACGATTTCGATTTCACAAGGGTTTATACGCATGAAGGGAAGAAATATATTATCGATGGTAATTATAAAACGCTGACAGAATCAAAAATTATTTAAAAGTTGTGAATAATTATCAATTAGTTCTATCAACTCTATGTTCATTATTTCTGGGTATTATGTAAATTTCACTTTGTATAACGTTCTATTATTTTCCAAGCGGAAAATACCAGATTTCTACTAAACATTTGAATTTCATAACAAATAATTGCATTTTCAACTAAAAGGATGAATTTTCAATCACAAAAATAATTATCTTTTAGAAGACAGGAATTTTAAATACATGAATTTTTACCCAAATGGTTGAATTTTCAACTGTAAAAAAGAATTTTCAACGCAATACTTATATTGGTAACCAACGAAATAAATGTTTAAATAAAATTATGAATCTTCAACTAAAAGAATAAATTTTCAACTTTTATCCAATACAGATTAGTTTTCAACCAGATCGTTGAATTTTTATCCAAAAGAGATGAAATTTCTGCATGGGATGGGTCTGAGAAAATATCGCGATATTTTACATGGAGGATGGAGGATAGAAAATTTAAGCAAAACATCTAATCTAATTTGAGGATGACCTATTTTTTGTTAACTTATTCACTATTATTGAAATATCGTGGAACTACTGCCCCCCTCCAAGCCATACAGAATACTTTACGTTAACTTACACGCGGCCCCTTCACAATAATTAAAAAAAAAACATTTTTTCTGCAGAGAGCGATACAAGGCCACTCCGCCTTTATCACAATGACATACTCTTGCGCATGGGAAAAAATATTGGAATAACCATACAAAATGGTGTAAACCTCGCTATTTATGGATATCATCAAAGTACTGGACTCGGTAATTGGAAATATTTTTTACTTGCAAAGAGAAGTGAATCTTTAGTATCTATACATAATTTTTTGCACGTAGTAAATAATTTTTAGGGTACAGAAAACATTCTGAATTTACTTTATTTGTTGATCAATCATTATTGGACACACAATTTAGTACAATTCAGTAGTTCTATGGTAAGAATACTTGTAATTTTTAAATTAATTTATAAATATTTTTTCATATTGGATCAGTTAACTTGCATAAACGAATCTTGGTTGACGATTACGATACTATTTTGAGAGGAAATTCAGAGCTTAAGGGAACATATCAGATTGGGTTTGGATTTCACGCGCTTCGTGAACTTACGCCAAAGTCTTCATCACATACCATCACTCACAGCCTCACAGGTCTTTGACTGCAATAAAGTAATTAAGAGGATTTGGTCATCTCGCAATAAGGCCAAGCCCAGACAAGCGTTAACATTACTTTGTCTTACGATTTGATTACTATGTTGAATGTTGAATTTCTATGTAATCTTTCATTTGTCAAATTTTCTGAATAAATATTGTTATTGTTATTGAATTCGTGCCTTATTTACTTAGACTCAGATATCACAGAAATTTCCTTTATATCCCGCACGTGAACTCCATAGATACAAACATAATATTTCAACAGGGTTTCAAAAATTCTTTCAGAAGAGGGGAAATTAACGTATAGGTACAATGTTGAATTCGATATGAAACGACTAATATTGCAAATCGAAATATATTGAATTCTCAGACAAATAGTTAAATTTTTTAACAAAAAAGATTAGCTTCCGACAAAAAGAGATGACTTTCTAACAAAATGAATGAAATATCAACAAAATAATTACATTTTCAACAAAACAGTTAAATTCCAGCAAAACAGTCAAATCCTCAACAAATAAAATGTATGTTCAACAAAGTATTTTCCCCTCTAAGGGAAGATGACCTTGAAGGGTTTGGTGAAGAATAATTTCCTCAAGATAACATCAGTTTGCATAACGAGAATATTATCCAAGCATAGCATGCGCTTACTAATATCATCTGGATCTGTCAACTCAACATAATAAAGTTTGCCCCTACTTGGCTTTTATAGACTTCCGTTACCGCAGT
The DNA here is from genome assembly GCA_035222095.1 of Andricus quercuspetiolicola. NCBI lineage: Eukaryota > Metazoa > Arthropoda > Insecta > Hymenoptera > Cynipidae > Andricus > Andricus quercuspetiolicola. The sequence continues at coordinate 5,082 of JAWWEA010388596.1, read as the reverse complement.
CTTCCTTATGAGAAGGTGCAAGGACGGGATGTCCAAAATGAGCTCAAGAGCTGCTGTTGCTGTTTTTTCATAGCACCAGTGATGTCCAAGCAGAAAACCATTTGCTAGCTTTCCAGTTCAATAGCACTGATCAGTCCGGTCCGTTTAAACCAGATCGTTGATGCATATGCTATCATGGGACTAATTATAATTGTACATAATCAGTAAGTAACCCTGGGTTTTGAGCCCAAGGTTTTCCTATTGCGTATCTGCATTCCCAAAAAGCCATCTTAGTTCCTTTTTACCATTGCGTCAACATGGACTTTACAGGTTATTTGAGAATTAAATATTCTCCGAAATACTTCCCCGATTTTCAAAATTCTATTTCCTTATCCTAGAACTTAAGATTTATAACGTCAGAAAGCTTCATTTTTTTGTTAGAATGCATAAGTTGGGTCCTGTCCATGTTGACAGTCAAACACCGTTCCCTGCATCATTGCTCTACTATGTTGAGCGCTAACTGTATGAGTTCCACTAAGGTGCCCTCATGCTTCCCTGCTTCAAGGATCGCGAGGTCATATATACAGCCTTAAGTGTGAAATCCTGATTTATTTAGATCACAAATCAGGTCATCAATAACATGCGCCCCCTCGGTGTATAAATGAACTTCTTCCTGTGAGCATCTTCTTGAAACTTTGGCCTTCACATCATAACCATCTAGCGAAGTATGTACTGGTCTGCTTTTCAATATGGATTGCATCCACCTGTTTACCGTGTCACTAACTCTGTGTGTTTCAGCAGAACCGTATATGGATTCAATTGGGGTGTTACTAAATTCCACCTCTATGTCTAGACACGTTGCAATTGCTACCTGACCTTTCTGTATGGTATTATTGATGCGAGAGATAAACGCATAAAGAGACTCTACGGTAGATCTGCTTTCTTGATAAGCAAATTAATTCCTATTGAAAGGTTATTCCGTTAGGATTTCCACTTTCAAGGAAAGGTCCACTAATTTTTCTGGTGTTCTCAGCATGAATGAGGTCAATCTGATCGGTCTGAAGGATTTTGTCTTACAGTAGATATCCTTTCCCGGTTTTGAAATAAAGATTGCCTATACCTTTCTACATGCTACCGGGGTTTATTATATTACTAAGCATGCCCTAAAGATGCTTCACAATAAACCCACCAAGAACTGAAATCCTTCTTGAATTAATGCAGGAAATATTTGTTTATCTTCTTTAAATGGTTTGAATTGTTTAACTACCTGTTCAAAATAAAAATCTGCCCACAGCGCGTCTGTTGGTTCTCTCGCTCGATAGCGTACTTCTCCCACATTTGTGCATAGATCTTTCAAAATTAATGGTCAAAATATTGACAAATGTAATTTGGTGATTGTGAATTCTCTTTTGTTAAAGCTTCTTTGTCTTTGAAGAACACATTCTCATCACGTATCCCATGCCTAATACTAGATTATTAATATATCTGCGAAACGTGAACTCATCTATATTAGGCTCAACTCTAATTTATTAAATAAATATTATACTAGTTTCTGCACCTAAGCCCAGGACTGCTTATTTATATATTGCAAAATGAAGTACACATTTTATTTTTCGTGATTTTTCTAGATCTTTTCTGGGTAAAAAACTTTTTTAATACATTTTTTTGGAACCAATTCTGTTGTTCTTACAAAATTGAAATCTTTTTATTTTTAATATATTTTCTTACGATTTACATAAAAACTACGCGCTCTATAAAAATGATTAAAACCAGTAGGTCCTGTTTGATTGATCAAATTTTTTATATTCATTTTATTTCGTAGCCTGTGTCGTTTATTCAAACATTTAATTTTTGGATTTTCCATGTCATTTGCATGCATAAGCAAAAACTACGTGTTTCATCAAAACATGATTGATAAAAAATGTGTAGATCCTTATTGTATGAACAGTTTTCCTTTCATTTTTTTTTTTTTCGTATCTTGTGTTGCTTTCAAAAGTTTTTTTTTCAAAGACTTTTAATGCCGTTTTTCATGGTGAAAACAAAAACTAATCGTGCTATCGAAAAATGATTTTTAACCAATTTGTAGATACTTCTTATTTGAACAACATTTTTCGTTTCTTTTTTTTTCGTAATTTGTCGTTTGTTCAAAAATTTAATTTTTTCAAAATACTTTTCGATAGAACGCGTAATTTTTGTTTTATTCGTAAAAAGCAAAAGGCAACTTGACAAATAAAAAAACTAAATTTTTTGAAGAACGAAGCAAGATGCGAAAAAAAATTAAAAAACAAAAGTTGTTCACACAAAAAAGATCTACAAATTGTTATTAATTTTTTTTGGATAGGATGCGTATTTCATGTTTGAATTATAAGAAACAATATTAAAATTAAACAATTTAAGTTTTTAGGAAAACGGCACCAGGTGCAATAAAATGTTTGTTAACAAAATTGTTTTTTTCCATAGGATGCGCACTTTCTTTTAATTATGAAAACAAGGCGAGAAAAATACGCCTAATTCAATATCAATTCATAATATAAATTGTAATAATAGAAATTTATTAAAATCATACACTTTTCGGGGTAGCTGAAAATAAAAATTAGTGAAAAATAAGGAACAAATATTAAAATAATCATGAAAAAGAAATTTGTACACTATTTTGCAATATCTGAATGAGCAGTTTCAGTCCGATAAACAGAAATAAATATAATGTATATTTGATACAATAGAATTTAACATAATGTAGAAAACCATCACATAATAAATATTTGAATTCTCAAACCAAAGAGATGAATTTTTTACAAAACAGTTCAATTTTCAACTCAAAAATATAAAGCTCCAACAGAAAAATTTATTCATTCAGTATCTCAATTTCCAACCAGAGGATGAATTTTAAACTAATATTATAAATCTTCTACCAAGAAAATTAATTTTCCACTGAAAAGGCAGATTATTAACAAGATACATCAATTCTTAATCAAATATGTGAATTTTCAACCAAGAAGAATAATTTTCTACCACAAAAGACGAACTGTCAACATTTGAATAACTTATGGTGGATTAATATGACCAACCTATAGGTTGCAGGTTTTCAAAAATGTTACACACGCCTAATTGTTACTCATAAGCCCACTTTAAATTAACCATAACAATTTATCTTTATTAATTTTTGATGAAAAAAAATATATTTGTACATATTTGTCCAAATGCTAAAATCTAGCATGACCATGGACATAGAAATAGTAGGGGACGAGGCACGTCATAGCGTAGTCATGACTGACCTAAAATTTGCGTATTGTAATACGATTTACTAATTTTATTTTAAATTGCTTAAAATGGGCTAAAATTCGGTCTCAAAACGATAAATTTTCCGTAGATGTGTACCTACGTTCAAGGGTGCAAATATTTGAATGAACGTTCTCATCTTAAGACCGCTGTCATTTGAAATGCAACAAAAATACAGCACAACATTTATGGATTCGCTATCAAAAGAACGTAATTATTTCCGGTAAAGAAACTTATTGATTCATAAAAAATAAAAACCATGAAAGTTAATAATGTGAACATTCTGTAAAATTCAAAGCCGATTAGTGATTATTGGACTTTAAAACTTGAGCAAGTTCTTGAGCATGTCATGGCTATGTCTTGATTAGGGGTCAACTTGAGATTAAGCACCATATTGTCAACTTTTTGATTTTCATACAAATACTTCAAGTGTTTCCCTCGATTCTAAGAATTTTAGAGAGATAACATGAGCTTCAATATCTTTCAAAAAATAGAGTTCCTTCGCAAATGTGACTGTAATATGATCTTGAGTAGAGCACTTGGCGTGTTTCCCTACTTTATCTGATTCACTCGGAAATACCCCTAGTTCGAGGAAAACAAAAGCTTTTTTAAAAAAAAATTTACAACAAGTCGAGATGCTCCACCGATGTGACATGAGTAATGTTGAAGACGAAACGTGACTTGAAATATCCAGTGCGACTCTCAAAGTAAGTCACTTTCAAACCAAAGATAGGCCTCGGACTCACTTGAGAAATTCAAAATCGTGTCATGCAATTTTTTGAATATTAAATCAAGGGTTCATTTGTTCTAAATCACACACAAATCCATGCGCTTTTTTGTTTTGAAAAACACGATATTTTCATATTTAGAATCACCAGTATTAGGTGTATTGAGTTGTGCCTCAACATTCTTGTTCACCACTGGTCATACCCATCACCATCATAATGAGCCATTTCATTCAGAATGAAGATTTTCAAAGAAAACCACTAACATAATTAAAAATTTTTAAAGCATTCTATATCTTGAGCGAGTATAAGAAAAGCAAAAATAATTTCAACTGGTGACGCATTCTGGTGGCTCACGTCGAACTCGCTTCGGAAGAAAATAAATCGATTGGAAACATCTGTACAACTTAAAAACTGCTTTTCACAAAGTTATCGCTAAAGTGAGCACAAGAAACTCAAAATATCTTCAGTAGTTCTCCAGTTATAGTCATAAATGTACCAGTAGTACGCGGGAGAAATAGTGGATTCATGGAATCATAACTTGTTACTCGATCGATTTTCGTCTAGCAGAAAGTTCAACTTCGACTCACTTCAAAAGGAAGAAAATTATATAGAAAATATCTGAAAACTTTTAAAAATAAGGATTAATATCTTGACTTTAATATAAAATCCAGAAAGTTAAAATATTTTTAGTAATTGTCAAGTTATTATCACCAATTTTAATTTTCTAACATCAGAACTACTAAAGTGATTTTACTTTTGATTGAAGGCAAATTAGTATATTTAGCGAGTTTATGCAGTTGCACTATTTACCTAATGCTTTCCTTTCTAGACTAGAGATTGAGATAAATTTTTCTGATATATAAGGATCATTGTCAAAATAAAAAAATAAAGTACTTCTCTCGAATTCATTTTTAGGAAAGTCATTTTTTTGAAATAAAAATTTTGAATTTTTTTGTTAAAGATTTATACCAGTTTTTTTGCGCAAGTTATTTTAATAACTATAGATTTCACAGCGTCAGGGACATAGTGATATTATGATTGTCAAGTTACATGATTCCATCAGAAACATTTTCAAGGAAAATAAATACAGTTTACT
>JAWWEA010388484.1:0-12329 GCA_035222095.1 Andricus quercuspetiolicola | reverse complement strand
AAAAAAAGATTTGGTAGAACTAGGATATGATTATAATGAGTGGATGGATGATGCACAGGATAGAGACGCGTGGCGGTGTCGGGTAGATGAGGCAATGAACTTTCGAGTTCCGAATGCTGATGAATAATAATAATAAAAAAATAAGCAGCAGTCAGTTATCGTGTCTGTTCTTTTACGAACTTCTTGAAAAATTAGATTTCTGCTCTCTATCATTTTTTCTAAATAAAGAAAGTGATAGAGAAGAGAATTCTAATTTTTCAGGAAGTTCGTAGAAGAACTGAAACGATAAATGTCTACTACATATACTACTTTTATCGTTTCTATCAAATAATAACGCTTTATTTAGAGAAAATGAAGATTATTCTGAAATTATACTCCTTGCGTTTATGAGTTCCCGAATTTTGAACGCAAGTGTAATATAATATTAAAATTAATACATATAAGAAACATGCGATATATGTTCGCACACACGTTTACTTAAGAACTTACAGTTACAATATTATTATTTCTCAAAGTGCCCAGCTTTACTATTGAAGTATTTTGGTTGATGCAACCTTATATCCGACGGCGCTTTAATTTTTTGTAATATATTCGCATTGTCTACTATTACAGTATTTTTCGTTAGCCTGACCAATTTCTAGCTCCACCAGGGCTAGAATTTAGGAAAATTCCTTAATACTAGAGAGTGCCTAATATATTATCTAATCAGATATCTGCTTGGCATTGTAAAATTTAAAATTAGAAACCGCAAACCATAATCAACATTATTGAAAAAAAGAACTAATAATGAAATATTAATAATATATTAATAATATATTAATAAAAATTTGGAATCGATTAATAACCGCCTCGGTTCAGCGCGAGAAACATTCTCTTCTATGTAGTAGTATTAGTATATATTGTAACCCCCTAACTTTTAGCAGGGTTAACTGTATTAATTAATTAGTAAAAATAATCATGTAATAATAATATATGAAAAGGGCCTCCTCTGGAGAAAGAATAAGATTATCTTTTTATCTCTAATGAGCGCTTTATTCAAGAAAGCCTAGGCTAACCTAAATCTTTTTACAGTTCATGTTCTAATCCCTAGGTAACTTAATTCTAAGAACGAACATTAGGAGGTACATTTGAAAAGATATTTGACTCTATTGATTTATTCAATCAGAGATGGGGTGGCTGCACGTCGGACAATCACGCGTAATCGTACTATTCAGTCTCTTGCCAAAAAGGCGAATTCTAAATTATGTTTTTTCTTAATTACGATTAAAATAATAAAGATCTGCTCGTCGGGCAGTATTAAATCGAAGAAACTACTTTATTAACTTAACATTTATTTTCGAAACTATTCTTCGTTCTTAAGTGCGAAATTGAACTCTTTACACTTGCTCATGGAATGAGCGAGGAACTTATCTCTAAAGCACACTTCTTTCTCGATCTTTTTTAATCGATAAACTTACATGAGATCATATGATATTGTCCATCGTATCAGGACCAAACGAATAGAAATATATTTTTTTTGTTATATTTAGTCTTGCTAAATTCTTCTATTATTGAACCTTTTCTTTATCTTTTTTTCTTATATCGCTTCCTTCATGAAGTGCAAGTATTTTTCAGAGATTCATAATCTATTCAAGAGTTTATCCTTCATTTCAGGAGGTCATTGCTCTCTGAAAATACTCTTTATGAAGCAAGGACCTTTGGCACACACAGGCACATCTGTTTAACCAGAAGCCTCAAGAAATAAATTTATTAAATACATGAGTTATCTACTTTTATACGTCACAAAGGCTAATTCCTAGATAAGCTAATTTATTTTGTAAACGTCGTTAATGAGGATACGACCTGTCACTCACAGTTTTAATAAGGCGCTAGAGAGGCACGTTCAGAGCCTTCAGAGCGATCGAGGAAGGCTACGCAGGTAGTGCCCTATTGTGCTCAATTTGGGAGGCAGGCTGTGAAGGCGAAAGTTTGCGAGCTGGCTCGAATTTAAGAGTCCTTAATTTTCCAATATTTAGGATTGTGACTTTTGGGGATTTACAATTCTCGTTTCAGAACAAGATAATTCTATCTTCCTAACATTCGTGGACGATAATTTTTGTAACCAGATAGAGCGGTATAACCCCTCGTCTTGTTATAAATTGATCGTACTCGATTGTTGGTTTGTATAATTATGGTATTTGATTGTGTAGACCAAACGTCTCGGTGAACCTTAACGTTGCTCAAAAATGCAAATACCTAATCACAAATTTAGATCTCAATCTTAGGAGAAAATAGGCTCGTAGCCAAGTAAACAAAGAATTATAGTATAGAACTTTTGCTGCTGCAATGCAGATTTATGATTCGCTCGAAAACCTTCTGAGAATTCAAAGACTCGAATCTGACGAACGGAGATCGCTTTTCCGGCTAAGTCTCTTTTCTGAACAGTTTTTGGAGATATAATCTCCTCGACTCTCCTAAAGAGGACTTATCCCTTTTCGGAATTCCCTTTCAAATATTTTGGGTTTTACACCAAGTATCTAAAAGGGATCCACCCTTGGGGGAGTTTGTGTGACAAGAAGTGAAGATGAATCTTCAAGTCTTCTCACAAGGTTTCCACCCTGCGATCCACGCTTTTCAGTCACGGGATCTTGAATGCCGTATCTCGGCCCAGAGACGCTTTTTATTTGGTTGCTCTACTTTGCCCTCCCACGCTTACGCAATTTCGTATGAGTGGGAGTTTTAGAGCCTGCGCCTCGTAGATTCTCCTAGATGCTACTATTTTCCGTGAGCATCCCACGAGGGATGTTCCTTTTGCCTAAGGTCAGGGATTCGTTGTAACTCGGGGGTTACAACTGCCCCCCAAATTGAGGTGGAGCAATCAAGCATTTACACATAATTAGCCACAAAAGTCGCAGACGGAGAACTTTATCGATTGTAGCAGAGAAAGATACGCACAGTAACAAAGAAAAGATTAAGTGTAAAAAAAAAACTATTTTAGCTTACATCATAATGCGTTGCTGGGGTTCTTCGTTGATTGCGATCGCCTCAATTTTCCGCACGATCCCCTCTGTGTCGAGTGCTAGTTTCCGATACTCCTCTCGGTTGTTTCTTTCGGGGATCATGGCCTCATTGTCCTGCCTGAGCCTCCAGGTAACTGTGAGGGGCCATTTTTGTTCAGGGGTCCAAGTCTTATACCTTTCCCAGTCCGACATTGTTTCCTCGGGGTATGCCTGCCCTGGCCCCTCGGGTTTCGGCCGGGCTGCTCGTTGTCGCTGTCGCCGTACCCAACTCCTAATAGCGTCTCGATAGGCCTTGTCCACCTCGGTCGCCATGCCCTTGAGTCCTTCGTTGGTATTGACTTTCTCCTTTGATGAGGTATTTTCCTTTCCTTTGTTCATGAGGTTTGGTCGCTTGGCTGGCTTTACGTTCTTGTTTGAGAAAATGTCCCCTATCAGGGCATCATTTCGACTTCTCTTCGGTGCGTACATTCCCTTCATTCGCCGTAGGCTGTTCTTTTCCTGGGTTATATTTAACCAGCTCTTCTCTGTTTCCGTGAAGGTTGTTTCTCTCTCTTCTGCAGGGGGAGCTGTTTCCTTCGGTTTTTCTTTTATTGTGTATACAAGGATGGAGTTTAATTTCGCCTCTTTCAAGATATCCTGGGCGATTTTTCTGTTCTCTACTGGCTCCCCAGACTCAGTGATATCCGCATGGCTGAGAACCTCTGCATCCCGTTTCTTTTCGAATGATGTGGATGGTTGTGAGTTGTTTTTCTCTGGTTCATTCAAGCGTGATCGTTCACCCTCCCTAGATGCCGTGCTGCTCGCTGCCTCCCGTGTGGGTTCATTCACGCGTGCCGCTGCTTGTAGTACTGGGAGCTGTGCGATGTTTTGTGAATGTTGTTCATTCATGCGTGATGCATCTCTTGTTGTTTTGGCCTTTTCTAGAAGGTTAACCGCTGGTGGGAGATTTCGCTCTTTGGCCATCCTAGGTTTGATGAAGAGGACTTCAGGTTCATCCTCTAGATCGATGATCTCCACCGCCTTAATCTTCCTGCAGAGGACTCCCTGGTTCTTAGTTTCTGGTTCCGTATTCACCCCTTTTCTTCGGACGTCTTTTGGGAACCGTGGTGCACTCACCATTGATATGGTAAGGTTTCTTGGCAGTATAGCTTTTCTCCTAAGCGTACTGATGAAACGCGGCCGTGCTATTAATGTTCGATGGCCGTGCGTTTCCGTCGTGCAGGAATTTTCTTCCTCCCGATCCATGTCGCACTGCGTGGCCACGCAGGGATGAACGTCGTTACACTCAAAGCTGGTACTCGCATCTGGCATCTTGAGAGATTTAGTCGAAACTGACCCTTTCGAGATTTTCCGCCGTATTTAAGGCCCCATGGATTTCGAGGCCGGGGTTTCTCTCTCCCCACCCTCACTTTTCCTCCTCAGATACTTCCGAAGATCGTTTGCGTGGTACTGTCCCCTCTCCTTGTCACTCTCAGTGCCGCATAGAATATAGACATTGGTGGCTATTTGCCTCTTGATTCGGTATGGCCCTTCGTAGAGAGCAAGAAACTTCGCCATCGTACCTGTCGTTATACTTGACACGTTGCACGCTTTGACGAGTACCCATTCGCCTATTTGGAAATTGACGCCCTTTTTCTTCCTGTTTATGCGCTCGAGTAATCTTTCTCGCTTGCTTTTGATTCTCTCTCTGAGCAGTGTTAGCTGCTCCTGTCGATCGCTCGAGGGTTGTGGTGGTGTCTGTGGCAGCAGATCTTTCCACCATCTCTTGGGTTTCCGCCCCCACAATGCCTCGTAAGGGGTAACTTCTATAGCATCATGATATGACTCGTTGAGTATAGTTTCCACATTCTCCAGTTGTGAGTACCATCCCCCATGTCTATCAGGTGGTAGGAGGGTCCTGAAAAGACGTGCTAATTCTCGGTTTACACGCTCCACCATATTAGCCTGGGGATGCCGTATTGACGTTAGGATTACCTGTATCCCTCTCTCTTCGAGAGCCTCCCTCCAACGGTAACTCGTGAATTGGGTTCCTCTATCAGAGAGTATTTTTCGTGGTTTCCCGACATTCCCCGTGAACTCATCGACCTTTTTTATTGCCATTTCACTCGTGGCTTTCCTGAGCGGATATAATTTGGTATACTTGGTGAATGTGTCTATCATGACCAAGAGGTGCTCATATCCATATTTTGTCTTGGTTAACGGCCCAAAAAAATCAATGGAAATGATCTCTAGTGGTTCTCTAGAAAGAACGGGTTCCAACAAAGCCTGACACGCTTGAGTGGACAGTTTGTTTCTTTGGCATGAGTCACATGTAGCCAGTGTTTTCCTTGTGATTTTTGCCAAGCGTGGTGCATAAAAGGATTCACGCAACATTTTATATGTCTTTTCGGCTCCAGGATGACCATAGGAGTCGTGACACTCCCATATCATTTTTTCTGCGACTTCGGGAGGAACGTATATTCGATAGACCGCACCGTCACAATGATATAGTGTGTCGTTGAGTATCTTGAAACGCGTCGTTTCTTCAGCTCTCCTCTCCACATCACGCTTGATTTGTTGGATTTTCTTGTTGTTTCGTTGTTCCATGGGGATGTTTCTTATCAGTTGCTCAATCTCCTTCGTCCATTGATAGTCAAGGGCGTTTATTGCTACGAGAATTTCTCCCCGATTTTTCTTATAACTCTCCCCGTCGTGCATGCGACTTAGCACGTCGGCCATAATGTTTTCTTTTCCAGGTAAGTGTTCGATTCTGATCTTGTAATCCTGTATGGCCAATATCCAGCGTGTTAATCTCGCATTCACAAACTTACATGTTTTCAGAAATGTGAGTGCGAGGTGATCGGTACGGTTGACGATTTCCGCTCCGTGCAGATACGTGCGAAATTTCTGCAGCGCCCATACCAGAGCAAGGAGCTCTTTCTCTGTCGTGAAATACGTCAGTTCTGGCCCTTTCAGTGTGCGGCTGGCAAGCGTTATTATTTCTTTTTCCTTCTGCTCATTAAGTTGATAGAGGACAGCACCGAGCGCATAATTGCTCGCGTCTGTCTCCAGATAATAACACTTACTTGGATCTGGAAAATAGAGCATTATGGAGCTCCCAAACAGTTTTTTCACCCTTTCGAAACTTTTATGCGCTTCTTCATCCCATTTCCAGGTGGTTCCCTTCTTTATTAATCTTAGAAGGGGCACTGTTTCAGCCGCGTGTTCTCTACTGAACTTTGAATAAAAATTAATGAGTCCGAGGAAACCTCTGAGCTGCTTGACGTTCCTTGGTGCTGGAAATCCTTGAATATTTTGTATCTTTTCTGGATCTGGCTTGATGCCTTCCGTCGTTAGAATGAAGCCCAGAAACTTCGTTTCCTTTTTAAAGAAATGCGACTTGGTGAGATTCAACGTTAAATTATTTTTCTCTAGTCTGCCTAGAATTTCGTCAAGATGTTCCAGGTGCCGTTCATGTGTTTCTGATGTGATGAGCGTATCATCCGCAAACGAAATTATCTGATCACCTAGACCCTGTAGTACGTGGTCCAACCCTCGAACCAGTGCTGCGGTACTCGTCTTCAAGCCAAATGGTACCACACGAAATTCGTAACTCCGACCCCGGTACTGAAACGCCGTATATTTTCTTGAGTCGGGATGTAGAGGAACTTGCCAGAAACTACTGGTCATGTCTAGATTCGACATGATGTTCATTCTTCGGCATTTTTGGAACAATACCTCGGCCGGTTCCGGACACTCCCAATCCTCAATCAATATCTCGTTGAGTCGCCGTGCATCCAGGCAGAGTCTTATGGTTCCGTCCTTTTTTATTACAGGTACCACCGGATTGATGTAAGGACTGTTAGAACGTTGTATCACTCCTAACTTCAACATCCTTTGTACTTCCTCGTCCACTTTTTCACGGTGTGCCATTGGAATGGGATAACTGCGTCCGATGAAGGGTTTCTCTTCTTTTATTTGTAAAACGTGTTGATAATTGGTCAATAATCCAGGTTCCCGTCGAAATACTCTCCTGTGTGACCAAAGAATATCGACGAGTCTCTTCTTCTCGTTTTCAGTTAGCCCTTGACTTTCCTCCATTTTATTTTTTATTTCTCCATGCGTGACTTCCAATGGGAAATCAGATCCTATATGCTCCTCCTTCTTCAATTTCTCATTGGGTCCTCCCTCCCCTTCAATGGAGGATTCGAGTGCGCACAGATTGTAGTTCATATTTTGTCCCTCTGTGTTTCCATCTTGCAGGATTCTTATCGCTGGTTGGCCATGTAGGTAGGGGAAGGTCAATGTCTTTGTATCGAGATTGATGTTGGTCCGATGCTCATCCAATACGTCAATTCCAATAATGCATGTACGGGAGAGGCGTGGTACTATCAAGAATGCTAATTGGACGATCGTGTTGGGTAGTTGCACATCTGGGTAGATCTGGCGCGTGAGGCGAATCGCCTTGCCCCCCAGCGGTCCGGCTACTGCGACACCCGCGAGCGGCAGACACGGGTATCGATCGAATCTTTCTTTGTTTCCATCGAAAAATTCTTCCGATATGCATGTAATTTCAGCACCTGTGTCGATGAGTGCTTTAGTTACTATTCCTGCGATCTGGATATTCGCAGTGTAACATTTGGATTTCTTTCTCTCTATTATCTCCTCTGTTTCTTCTGTCAGTTCCGCTCGTGTATTAGTGAGCATGTGAGTAAAATAGGTGATTCCCGTTGCCACGTCAATTTCTTCCTTTTCTTCATGATTTTTTATTGACGTGGCTCCAGCTCGTTTCCCGATTCTGACATTTGTCCTTCGTGATTGTATTCTTCATTTTCTGGAACGTGTGAGGCCTCTACCTCCATGTTTTGAACTCTATAGGGTGGTTGGTTCGGCTGCTGCCTCCAAGAATTTCCTTCATACGGACTTCTTTGCCCCCCCGAACTTGTGATGGGTTTCATCCCTGAATGTCCATTTTGTTTATAACCCGTGTTATTGTTGGGTTGGGTGGACCAGTTATGCCCATTGTTGTTGGCTCGTGGATGACCAGCGCTCGGTGCTTTCCATGAGCTAGAGTTGTGGGGGTTATTTTCGCGCGAAGAGTTGTTATTTTCACGCGCAAAGCTAGTCTTGCTTCGCCATTCTTTATTTTCGGTGTAACCATTGTTTGTATTGCCTATTTTATCGAACTCCTCTAAGAGTTCAATAAGCTGTTCGTATCTGCAGATCCCTCTTCCCACGATGGCGTATTTAATTTCATCGCCGTAGTGTCTCGCAAGTTTCTTTATTACTTCCCTTTGTTCCAGGGCCGGTGTTAGTTCGCTTATGTGCGCTATCACTCGCGTGGCATATTCCGCTCGGGACTTGTCTCTGGTCAGTTGGAAGTATCCGAATTCTAATTTCTTTCGGATCTCATGCTGCGTATGCTCGTTCCAGTATCGTTGCTGGAACTTCGCCGCAAAGCTATCTAAGTTCGTGACATCATCCTTTATGATCCGCCACCAATCACTTGGCGGTCCCGATAGTGATTTTTCAATGAGGTACTCAGCATCGCACAATCGTGGGCGTACCACTTCCCAGGACTGTCTTAATTGACGCAGGTATCTCATTGGGTTACCTTCGCCATTGAACTCTGGCAGCACGTATTTGATGTTTGGTTTGGCCAATGTCACTTGTTCTGGTGACCGTCGATCGGGATTGGCCATCATACGTTCTGCGACCCTTGACTGGGCGGTCTCTAATCTGTTAATTTGAGCTTGTATTCGGGCTTCCCTCTCTTCGAGACTTTGGGTCATGGTAGTCGTGGCTTCCAGAGAGCGGCTCACGCTGTTTTCCAACACTGCCATTTTCTTCTGTAGGTCTCTTTCTTTTAAGACCTCCTGTTGTTCTCTCTGTCGCTTGTCCTCCGCGAGGATTCGTTGTGTCCGCGTCTCCAGTTCCTCCAGTCTCTGATTGATCAAAACCCACACCTGTTCAGAGTTGGAATTGATTGCATCTGTGGGCGTGCTCATATTGTCTTCTCCGTCGTCGAGTGAGGCGTTGCGTATCGTCGAATCTAAATCTTCCTGGTCGTTCGATTCTCCCATGGTGATTTTCTTTGTCACTCGCGAGGATCTAAGATTCGTTTTACTCATTTTTATGGTTAAAGCCTAATACAATAAAACCTTAATCTTTAAGGGCGCAGTGTTTTTCACGCATTCCCTTGTCGCTGATAACCGTTACACCAAAGCCCACTGTGATTCACTAAGCGTATTTCTGATCGCGTCTTACACTACAAACTCATTCACTTTTCCCACGATCGGGTTATCCTGTATTTACGATAAAAAAAGAAGTCTAGTGATCCGCTTTGCAAAATTATTCGTTGTTTCCACGTTCGGATAGCTGTGTATTGTTCGTGAAAAGCGAATGCGGACTCACTTTCAAAGACAACAATTTCATTCAAATCGTCGATTATTGTATAGTTTTCGCGGAAGAAGATTTTAGTTTCGTTGATCACCGTGATTTGTCCGTTACATTCACTGATAATAGTGTATTGTTCACAAAAAACGCTGGTTTTTTCACTTACACGTTCACCGTTTCTCATGATCGAAGAATTAGTCTTTCACCTAGAGGGATGCATTTTTCATCCTCTTACTCAATTCATTGATGCGTTCATTTTGTTCTCTTCGCTCATCGAGCCATTTGTCTAGTGCTGCTATACTTTTAGGCATTTGTCCTTGGCTAGTAGATGGTGGCAGGTACACACGTTTGAAGTTTTTGTCGCCACGAAAGAATGCATCGATACGTTTTTGTTTTTCTTTATCCATTTATAAATACAAAAAATTTTATTTGGTTCAAAAGAGGATCTTATTCTTTTTTCGACTCCCAGAGCCCCACGTTGGGCGCCAATTGTAACGCCCAGACTTTTAGCAGGGTTAACTGTATTAATTAATTAGTAAAAATAATGATCATGCAATAATAAATGTATGAAAAGGGCCTCCTCTGGAGAAAGAATAAGATTATCTTTTTTTCTCTAACGTGTGCTTTATTCAAGAAAGCCTAAGCTAACCTAGAAATTTTTTACAGTCCATGTTCTAACCCCTAAGTAACTTAATTCTAATAACGAAAATTAAGAGGTAATTTTGAAAAGATACTTGAATCTATTTATTTAATTAATCAGAAATGTGGTGGATGCACATCGGGCAGTCACGCGTAATCGTATGATTCAGTTCCTCGCAAAAAGGCGAATCCTAAATTAGGTTTTTGCTTAATTATGATTAAAATAATAAAGATCTGCGCGTCGGGCAGTATTAAACCGAAGAACCTTTTTCATTTACTTAACATACATTTTCGAAAATATTCTTAGTTCTTATGTGAGAAATTAAACTTGCTCGTGGAATGAGCATGCAGCTTATATCTAAAGTATACTACTTTCTCGATCTCTCTTTTAACTGATGGATCTTACATGAGATCATATAATATTGTTCATGATATCAGAACCAAACGAATAGAAACACTTTTTTTTTATGATTTAGTCTTGCTAAATTTTTCTATTATTAAACCTTTTCTTTTTCTTTGTTGGAAATCCCTTCCTTCATGAAGCGCAAGTACTCTTCAAAGATTCGTAATATGTCCGAGAGTTTGTCCTTTATTTCAGGAGGTCAATGCTCTCTGAAGATACTCTTAATGAAGCAAGGACCTTTGATACACTCAGGCACATCTGTCTAACCAGAAGCCTCAAGTAATAAATTTATTGAATGCACGAATTATCTACTTTTATACATTACAAAGGCTAATTCCTTGATAAGTTAATTTATTTTACAAACGTCGTCAATGAGAATACGACCTGTCACTCAAATTTCTAATAAGGCGCTAGGGAGGCACGTTCAGAGCCTTCAGAGCGATCGAGGAAGGCTACGCAGGTAGTGCCCTATTGTACTCAATTTGGAGGGCAGGCTGTGAAAGCGAAGGTTTGCGAGCTGGCTCGATTTTAAGAGTCCTTAATTTTCCAGGATTTAAGATCGTGACTTTTGGGATTTACAATTCTCGTTTAAAAACAAGATAATTTCTATCTTCCAAACATTCGTGGACGATAATTTTTGTAACCAGGTAGAGCGGTATAACCCCTCGTCTTGTTATAAATTGATCGTGCCCGATTGTTGGTTTGTATAATTATTATATTTGATTATGCGGACCAAGCGTCTCGGTAAACCTTGACGTTGCTCAAAAATGCAAATACATAATCACAAATTAAGATTTCAATCTTTTAAGAAAAAGGGCCTGTCGGCAAATAAACAAAGAATTATGTCTATGGAACGTTGCTGCAGCAACACAGATCTATGCTTTGCTCGAAAACCTTCTGAGAATTCAAAGACTCGAATCTGACGAACGGAGATCGCTTTTCCGGCTAAGTCTCTTTTCTGAACAGTCTTTGGAGATATAATCTCCTCGGCTCTCCTAAAGAGGACTTATCCTTTTTCGGAATTTCCTTCTAGATATTTGGTTTTTATACCAAGTATCGAGAAGAGATCAAGTATCGAGAGAGATTTGAGTAGTTAAAGTGCACATATGGCTCATTCATACTAAGTTTCGGGTTTTAAAGACGTGTAATTCTCTTTCTTATAGCGTTATGGATTTAAGGGGGTTAAGGGTTTATGGGGTTTAGGTCTCATCGGGATTTAGGAATTAAATAGTTATGAGGTTGTTTGTGTTGAAGGATCAACGGATTACAGACTCAAGGGATTATTGGGGTTTTGGGACTATTTTTTGAGGTTAGGAATAACCCTGACGTGATGAGGTAAAACGAACCTCGGATTCGGATTCAGCGACCCCAGAAACATCAAGTAAATATGGTCTTGGCAGAGGAAGCATTTTTTCGATTTTTTTTGTGGATCTGTGTTATTTAAGATAGTTTTCGTATTCTTCTTATTATTTTTTTTATATTTGAAGGCATTTTAAGCAATTTCAAAAGGTTTTCAAGTTTATCTGCGAATTTGAAGAATTGCAAGATTTTAAGGTATTTTAAAGATGTGTGTCTACTTTCAAGGAATTTGAAGAGATTTTACGGTTTCCAATAGATTTCCTGAAATTTTAGGAAATTAATAGAGATTTAAAGAGATTTTTACAATTTTAAAAAAAGCTCACGGAAGTTTAAAACATTTTTAACAATTAAAAAAATGCAAGGTTAACCGCAAATTTAAAAGTTTTGAAGATATTTTAAAGAACTGAAAAATTTACATGTGAATTTTAAGAGACTTGAAAAGATTTGTGTACTTTAAAAAAAAATCTTCGTATAATTTTAAGCAATTTGAACGATTTTGAGTTGCTGTGAACTTCTTTCGATTCTGTAGAATCCTTAATACTTTTCATGGTTTT
>JAWWEA010388421.1:0-12331 GCA_035222095.1 Andricus quercuspetiolicola | reverse complement strand
AAAATACAATGTCAAATCGTACAATCTCACGTTTTCAAACTAAAAAATAAGGCTATACCGTATTGCTTGGATTTTCCCGTGCAATATTAACTTGATGGGCCAATAAGAAATGTTTTGAAATCATCTAAAAAATTTTCCCAAGAATCATAAGAAAATATTTTTATTCTTTTGTAACATTTGAAAATTTTTAAAGTGATTCTTTATTTTGTTTCGAAACCTTCAAAGACCCACATTTTATTAAAAATGTTTTGAAATATTTGTAAATTTGAATTATTTTCTAATCTTTTTAAACTTTTGAGTCTGCTAAATATACTTCAAAATGATTCGAATTTGTCCTAAATTGAAAAAAAATCCCCTCAACTAAAAAAATTCTCTCAGAGTCTATCAGATTATTTTTTGGAAATTTGGAAATCTTATGAATTATTTGAAATTTTAAAAAAATATCCAATTAAAATTATTTTCGATGAACTTCAAGATATTTTTCATACTCTAGAAATGTTTTAGTATTTTTAAGAACTATTTAAACATTTTGTTTGAAATCTTCGAAAGACTTTATCTTCTCTTAGATTTCTCAAAAATCTACTCAAGTTCGCAATATTCTTCAATCTTCTTTAAACCTTTAAATATGTCTTAAACATACCAGGAATTTTTTTTTAAATTTTTCAATCTTGCAAAATTGAAAACATTTGATTTAAAATGTTGTACGTCCTTTTTCGGTACTTGAGGAAATAATTTAAAGTCTTTTTCAATTTTCTCTTAAGATTTTCCTTCAAAGTATCAAAGTAATAAACTTACCATTTATGAATGTTATCTTGCGGAAAATAATTTAATAATCTCTCTCACTAATAATATTCACATAAGCACGAAGCAGACAATCTCGAAGTGAAATGTCAAATCAACTATGCGCACATTTTGGATGTAAAATAATAAATCAGGAAATAAAACCAATCAAGAAAGTACAATGAAAATATTAAAATTCTTAGTTTTTTGGACCAAAGCCAATTAAATAAATTCAATTGATTGCAATTTTTTTAATCCGACGTCAAACTGAGCCTCATATTTTTCAATAAAGTCACTTAGGCAATTCACCGACTGATTTTACATTACCTAATTACTTTTTAAAAAAGAAAACTTGTTATCTTCTCTATTGCTTAACTTATCATCTTTTGCAATTTTTATTTTAACAGCGGTTTCCTTTAGTAGATTTTTTCATTACAAAATCTATTTTATATGTTTGCATGATATTGAAATCTAAAACAAATATATGACACGAACAAAATCAAATATGCATCCCTTTTAAATAATAATATAATAAATAATCAAATGTATTAGAATATTGCCAAAAATGTAATTTTTATTATTCTTTAGAGAAAAGATTTTTATTTTCTTTGAAATGTGACTCAATGCCAAGTTTAGAGACAGGTAAAGATTATTTTGTTACTGGCAATGAGACCTCCGAGGCCACTTATCTCTTTAAGTATCATGTTAAATGGGAAGTGTCTCGGCTCATTTTTTAGTTTCATCAACTTTTGCTTTCAGAATATTTGAATATGGTTGCTAAACAACTTCGTCGGTTTTTATTTTTTTCGGCAGTTTAAACTCTCGGAAATTTTCCAGTTCAATATTATAATTTCGGTATTTTTCAACATTTTGGATTTTTGCGGCAAAATCATGTCATCCCATATAATTTGAGCTTTTCCGTGACAAAAAACTACAAATGTTTAATTTGACAATTTTGGAAATATATTGAAATGCTTTGGAATCTTTTTTATATTCTCCTAAAATTAATTTTGCGAAATGAGAAAATTTCTATTTACCTTGGAATCTAAGATAACATGCGATTAAAACCCTTGGAGAATCTCAAAATGATTCGAAATTTTGTTGTTGTAATCTTCCAAAATTTACATTTTGTTTTAATTTTTTTAAAATCTTTTTGAAACTACCATAAAATCTTTCAGAATCTTCTTTAGCACTTTTTTCAAATGTCTTCAAATAATTTTAAATATTCTCTTGATTTTTTTAACATTTTATAGTATCTTAAGAACATATTTTCATTCCCCTGAAACCTTTACACGTTTTAAATTAATTTTGAATCCTTTTAAAGCTGCTAAATTCCCTCTTTTTAAATTCTAAATTCTCCTAAACATACTGGAATTTTTCTAAAATTTTGCACTGAACTCGTTTAAATTATCAAAAAGTTTAGGAAAACATTTGAAATACTTTTAAATCTCTCTCAAGTTTCTTTTAGAGTTCGTATTTAAAAATAAAATATCATCTGAACTTTTTTCTTGAATCAAAATTTCATAATGATTCAAAAAATGTTTTTAAAGTCTTCAAAAGTCCACGTTGCTTAAAACATTTTTTGCAATCTTTACAAAATTTTAATTTTTTTTCAGTGTAGCAAAACTTTCAAAGCTTCTGTGTATCTTTTAAAATGATTCGAAGTCTCCCTAAAATTTTCCAAAAAGTCTAGATAATACCAAAAGTTGTCTTTAAATCTACCGGATTCTTTTTTGACAATTTTGGAAATCTACTGAAATGCGTTCAGATCTTTCCGAATAGTATCTTGAAATCAATTTTTTTAATGAGAAATCATTATAATTTTCCTAGATATCCTCAGAATTTTTTTTGCTTAAAAGCTTTTAAAAGTTTATTTTAGATTTTTTCAAATGTTTCATAGTTGAATTTTTTCAAATCCGTTTCAATCTTATAATTATCTCTTAAACTTAGTTGAATTTTTTCCGAAATTTTGTAAGCTTGTAAATTTGAAAAATTTTGCTTTAAAATCTTCTAAATTTTTTTTTGGAGCTTCAGAATAACTTGAGCTTTATTCATTTGAAACTTCAGTTTTCTCGATTCCAAATGTCGGTTACATTCATATAGATTACAAATGAATTAATTACAATTCACTGCAGCACTCAGAAACAAAACCACGTTCAAATTGAATTCCGCGTGTATTTCTATTTGAGGATAACCACACGAACTTACTTGTCAGCCGCTTACATTTTGATCAAAATGATAACAGTTTTATTGCAATATCCGTCACAACTATCAAGTAATGTCCTTCACGTTATTGTAAACGGTTCTCGAGTTAAGACACTGGTTTCAAGGCAAATTGAATCTATTTTATTGAAAGAGAGCTGTGAATATCTATTAATTTTAATCAAAAATATTATACTAAGGTCTAAAGTGAATTATTTTACTATCTGATAGATAACTAATGCGCAACCCTACATTTAATAGAACTGCACTGCGAGTTCTTTCGGATTTTCTGTGTAGTTCTGCTGGATTAGAAACTGTAATAAGTTGTTTTCGATGTACCAGAAGTCTGCTGCGTAGGCATGAATTCTTTAGAAGTCTACTGTGTTGTCATGAGCGGAAATTGTTAAAATAATTAAAAATTACTTAAAAACATTTATAGATATTTCGCTTGATCAATATTAATATTTTCTGGCAAAATTTAATGTTCTTGTTGAAAGTCAATTTCTTATTAATCATTTATACTTTCGTATTGAAAACTTAACTGTTCTGTAAAAAATTTGTCTTTCTGGATTGAAAATTCAACGTTTTGGATCAATTTTCCTTGCTTTATCGACTGAAATATCTTTCTTGGTTGCAAATTTTGATGAAAATTTCTGTTTTTGGCTTGAAAATTATTCTGTTTTGGTTAAGGATAGTACTAGTTTAGTTGAAATATTTATTTATTTTTATTTTTTTCATTTATTCTTCCTTCGTGGAAAATTATTCTTCTTAAATGAAAATTCTTCTTTTTGATTGGAAATTCATTTCTTTGCTTGAAAAATCAAGCTTTTTCTTGAGAATTCGTTTTTTTATTGAATTGAAAAAAAACAAATTAGTATTTGTTCACTAAACATTCAACCATTCAATTTCTTTTTTGGTAGAAAATTATTGTGTCTAGTTGAAAATCCATGTTGCTGGTTGATTTTTTTCACTACTTAGTTAAAAATTCGTTTTTTTGTTTGTTTAGAAACAATTTCTTTTATAATTTATCTTTTTTAGTTAAAGCTTCATTTATTTTGCTGAAAATTCACCTTTCTTGGTAGAAACTTCATATTCTTGGTTCAAAAATATACTTCTTAGTTAAAAACTGATATTTTTTTATTGACAATGTAATATTTCTGTTTTCAGTGAAAAAAAATTATTTTGTAAGATCTTTCAATTCCCGCATCCTAAATCGTCTTACGTCATTTATTGATAAACCATTCTAAAAATCTGTATGACTATTGCCTCTAAAAGTCTAAAAAAAGAAATCTATAGACAATTTTCTTTTGCACTATTATTAATAATCTCCTTCGTTTGAGATTGTTTTTATACCCGTAAGCGAAATGTATAACAGTCAGGGAAAATTGGAAATTGGTCAGGTGAAGGACAGAGAAATTCAGGAAATTTCAAAATGGGGATTCTGTAGCAACCCTATAAATATCACATTAATTGTTCAGTGATTTCTAGTTCTCGACAGAGAAATATAATAAAATGATTAGAATTGTAGAACGTTGAAAAATATTGAGAGTAATAATACTTACTGGGTGTAGGCCCAAGTTGACAAAGAAAAGAAAGCGCTTAAAGCGCAAATCGGGAACAAAATTAGCATTGCTCACAACAAAAAACTGTTATTAAATTTTCTAGGAAGAACTGCGAAAAGCACGGCATTCATTTCAAATTTATACTCACTGATCTTGCAAAGAAACCAGGGATAGATAAATAATCCCTTCCATTTTCCAGCTCTCTGCCAATCAAAAATGTGACCGTTGCGCAGAAACATTCTCATTGGTACTCAAGTTGTTTTTCCATTTTTATTTCGAAGACGGTTCTCTAAGCGCCTGCGGCTTTTACGATTAAATTATCATTGGGATAATGTATATAGGTTATACCGACGGTCATCTTTTAAAAATAAATCGATGTACGCAAAACACAACGGGCGATAAGAAGTACGTGTGTTTTTCAGTATAGTGTTAACGAAAAATATATGTTTTTTTTAATTTACTAAACAGAAACAGAAAGATATAGGCTTTAGTTTCATTCCAGTAAAGTTGGGTTCTAAATCAACTCTGCAAAAATTAATTGTCAGATTAAAAAAGATATTAAAAATCATTTCACTGCAACTCAAAAATTTGTCTGTATATGACTAATCCTCTTGATTATTAATTACTCAGAATACCTTTAGATGCAACTTACTGATCTCTTAATAAAAAATGGCATGATTTTGAAAATAATCTAGTTTTTTAAAATGTTGTCCCAATTGACATTTTTATTAGGATAGTTACAAAATATATTTGATAGCTAATGAACGTTCAATTGACATTTCCTTATATATCTGAAAAATAGGTTTCTTTTTCTATTTTTTGAACTGTTTTCAAATGTCGAAATGCACTTAACTTTTTTAGTTTTTTATCAGAATGAAAAAACTTAACTTTGTGTTCAAAATATATGAGACAAACGTCAACACAAACGCTTCATCTCGAAATCCTGTCGAACAACCAGAGGCTTTACTCTCAGCAAATATTATGATTCATGAAAAATTGGATGCCGAGAATTGAGATTTACAAACGCAGGGAAGTCTAAATAAAAAGGATAATATAAATATAAAGAAAACAAATCGTATGGTTATAACGAAAGAAAGTAATCAATTGAACCCTATAAATTAATTCATCATTTTCAATGGAATTCTCAGAAGTCTTAGAAGTGCAATAAATAATTTCATAGCCAATGCATATATTCGCAAAAATACACACTCACTAAATCTCAGTAGTGACAATTCCGCATCAAAATCAAATTCTACGATCACACAAACACAATTCAAACGATGAATAAGAGAAGAAGAACCTAAAATAATAATAGTTAAGAAGGAAAGCACACACTCGACACGTTCGATTTCATGGTCTAAGTCAAGTTAAAATTCAAGAAGTAGCTTAAATTTTAGTTCAAGTTCTGAATCAAGTTCAGAATCAAATACTGATAAAGACTCAAAATCAAATCCAAGATCGAGCTGGCCAAAAGTCAAAGTTAAGTTCTAAATCAAATTCGGAATCAAGTACTGATAGTGACTCAAAATCAAGTGTAGAACCACGTACTGATAAAGACTTAAAATTAAGTTGTAAATCAAAGTATGAAATCGAGTAGTGACAAAGACTGCAAATCAAGTTTTGAATCATGTATTAATTTATGTTAAAAAACTCATAATATTTTGAGTTTAGACTGAAGTATGAGTTCCAATTCAAGCTATTAATCAAGTGCATTGCCAAGATTAAAATCAAGAGAAAATTCAAGTGCTAGTTCATGCCATAGGACAAATAAATTCAAAAATAGAAAAATATTCTTACCAAAGAATCATTTATTCAAATCAAAGAAAAAATACATGACCTTTTGAATCAAATATATACTTTAATTCTAAATGGATCAGAATGCCCCACAATGTCAATTAGAGGACATTCGAGAAAATATACTCAAGACTCAGATCCAGAAAGCAAGAATAAAAACTTAAAAAATAACCTATCCATCGCGTACAGGAAATACTGCGAACTAAAAGAAAAGTGTCAGATCCAAAAACATAGTCAAATCTCAGGTGAGATAGCTGGTGGAGTTACGAAAATTCGAAAAAATTGCGGCGATGTGGGAATTTGAGTTTTTGGTCAGCCTTTCTTCTCCATGACATATCTTGGGTTCTAATTGACCGATTCTTCTTTTTGACGTCTCAATTTACTTGTTTCAAGATACATTACAAAATTAAAAAAAAATTTAATACATTTTTTTCTTTTGAAAATTTGCGGGGGAAAAAAAATGAAAAACGCGTTTCCCTGGAAATGACATTTATTTATTTTATTCTTTTGTCAGATGAAGGTATATGTGTGGTCTACAAGTGTATAAGGGGATGCACATAATTTCGCGGGAATTAGCAATGTAGGTTCACTTAATTTTTTATAAATTTTCACAATGTATAGATAAAAGAGTTTTTTATTTGGACCTATGACAACTAATTAATAATTTTTTACGTAGTGAACAAATTACGATTTTTTATTATCAGATATATGAATTATTATCTTAAAATGGAATAGTTAAACGTCCAGTTAAAAACGTCATTTTAAACCTAGAAAAAACGACCTTTTAGAAAGAAGATCAACCTTAAACCAAGTAGTTGAATTTTTAAGTAAAAATATTGGTGTTCAAAAAGAAATGGAATAGTTTAATTTTCTGTTCAGAAAATTGTTTTTCAAAAAAAAAGAGAATTTTCAACAAAATAGATAAGTTAGAAAAACTAAATAGATGAATATTTAATCAAATAGTTGAATTTTGAACCAAACAATATAAATTTTCATCTCAAAATGGAATAGTTAAAGTTGTAGTTAAAAACATTATTTTACACTAAAGAAGGAACGAGTTTTTAAGAAAAAAAATTTTTAACCAAATAGTTGATTTTTCAAAAAAAAGATCGATTTTTAACGAAATAGATTAAGTTTTATCCAAATAGTTGAATTTCCAACGAAAAAGATAAATTTTTAGCCAAGAAGATTAATTTTATATCAAAAAGAATAATTTTTAACAAAATACATCAATTTTACCATACAGTTGAATTTTCAACGAAGAAAATATTCATCCTCAACACAAAATGGAAAAGCTAGATTTTCAGTTAACAAAATTATTTTGAAATAGAAAATATTTTCAATTTAAATGAAGAAACAGTTCAGTTCAGTCAGCAGGACCATTTTATCAACAAAATGCATGCACTTCCAACCAAACAGTTGAATTTTTAATTAAAAAAGATACATTCTTAACCACAAGCAGAATAGTTAGATTTCGACCAAAAAAGATGTTCGAATCAAATTTAAGACAAATTTTCAACGGAATTTTCAAGACAAAAAGGCAAACTTTCTATAAAAACGTTAATTTTCAATAAAAAGCTTAATTTTCAATCAAACAATTGAATTTTCTACCATATTAGTTGAATTTTCAATCCACAAATATCAACTTCTTGCAAACAAGTCGAATTTTCAACGAAATACATGAATTTTCAACATTTTGAATCAAAGAAATGAATTTTCAACTAAAATGATGAATTCTCAACCAAAAAAAAGCCATTTTTAACGAGGTGGTTCAACTTTCAACCAAGCAGCTGAATTTGTAACCAATAAAAGATGAATTTTCAATAAAAAATGTAATAGTTGATATTTTAACCAATACAGATTTTAGTTTTAAATTAAAAACAGTTCTATTCATCCCAAAAAGGCGAATTTTGAACAAAATGGTTTAAATTTCCAAATAAAATTACGAATCTTGCACTGAGAAAAATGTGTCTTTAAACAAATAGTTACATTTTTAACTCAAAAAGATAAATTAAAAAAAATACAAATAAAAAAAATGCACGAATATTTCACCGAATAGTTGAGTTTCCAAATAAAAAAATTATTTTTCAATAAAAAAAACACGCATTTTTGGAAAAATGGTTCAAGTATCAACCAAGAAAATTAATTTTTAACAAATTAGTACAACTTTGAACCAAGTAGCTGAATTTTCTACCAAAAAAGGTGCCTCTTTAACCAAATACTTATACTTCAATTTTAAAACAAAAACGATTAAACTTCATCCAAAAAAGATGTATTTTAAGCAGATAAATAAATCTTCAAAAAAAAGATGAATTTTAACAAGGGTAGTTGAATTTGCAACCTAAATATATCCTATAAAACTCCAAAGAGAATAATTTTAAACCAAACAGTTGCATTTTCTATTGAAAAAGATTAAATTTCTACAAAAGGGGATGAATTTTTCATCTCAAAAGACGAATTCTCAACAAGAGAGTTTAATTTGCAACCAAGGAAGATTTTTAAGTCAATAAGGGACAAATATTTTATCCAAAATGTGGAAATTTCAAGACAAGAAGACGAATTTTCCACCAAACAGTTGAATTTTAACATGAAAATATTATTTTACAACAAAAAAGTTATTCTTAAATCAAATACTTGAATTTGCTATCAAAATAATTGAATTTTAAAAATTTCTTATCAAAGTTGTTGAATGATTTGTAAAAAAATATGAATTCTCAACAAAAAATATAATAGTTGATAATTCAAACACAAGATATTTAAGTTTTAAATTAAAAACAGTTTAATTCATCTTAAAAAGTCTAACTTAAGACAAAATAGTTTAATCCTCAACAACAACAAAAATGGAATCTTCAACTAAATAGTTGATTTTGTTAACCAAAAGATGAGTCCTTAATCAAGAAGAATTACTTTCTATGAAAAAGACAAATTTTCAACAAAATATATGAATTTTCAATCAGATAGTAGATTTTTTAAGCAGAAAGATAAATTGTCAACCAAGAAGGTTAATTTCCTATCAAAGAATATAAATTTTCTGCCAAAAAAGGCAAGTTTTCCATGTATTATATTAAGTTCTAATCAAGTAGTTGATTTTTTATAGGCAAAGATGCATTTTCTATCAATAAAGAAGGAGTTTTTATCAAAAAAGACAACTTTTCAAGAAAATACATAAATTTTTAACCGGATAGTTGACTTTTCAAACAAAAAGATCAATTTTCCACCAAGGAGGTTAATTTTTTACCAAGAAAGGCAATTTTTCAATATAACACATCAATTTGCAACCAAATAGTTGATTTTTTAAACAAAAAGATGAATATTTCTACCTAAAAGGACAAGTGTTCAACAAAATACATGAATTTATAACATGGATTTTGAACCATGAAGATTAATTTTCTATTCGAAAAGATTAACCTTCTATCAAAAAAGACAACCTTTCCACAAAATAAGTGAATTTTCAACCAAAATAGTTGATTTTTGAACAAAAAGATTGATTTTCTTCAAAAAACAAGAAAGTTTGAACAAAATGCATCAATTTTCAACCACGCGGTTAATTTCTTTCAAAAAAAGATAAATTTTCAATAAAAAAGATTAGTTCTTCATCGAAAAAGACAATCTCCAACAAAATTCATGAATTTATAACCAAATAGTTGATTTTTTAAAGACAAAAATGAATTTTTTATCAAAGAAGAACAATTTTTAATAAAAGTCATGAATTTTTAATCAAATAATAGATTTTCTAAAGAAAAAGATAAGTTTCTTTCAAAAAAAAAGACAAAGTATTAACAAAATACATGAATTTTTAACCAAATATTTTTTTTACAAACAGATAAGTTTTCTTGCAAAACAGGACAAAGTTTCAATGAAATGCACGAATTTATAACCAAATAGTTGATTTTCTTACAAACAGATAAGTCTTCTTAAAAAACACACACCAAGTTTTAAAAAATGCATGAATTTATAATCAAGTAGTTGATTGTTTAAAGAAAAAGAATTATTTTCTATAAAAAAGATGAATTTTAAACAAAGTTCATGAATTTTTAACCAAATATTTGATTCTTCAAACAAAAAGATGAATATTTCTATCAAAAAAGGCAAATTTTAAACAAAATACATGAATTTTTAACCAAATGATTATTTAATTTTAGAAAAAAAAAGATTATTTTCTTTCAAAAAAAGAAAAAGTTTTAACAAAATACATGAATTTTTAACCAAACAGTTGATTTTATAAACAAAAAGATGAATTTTGAATGAACAAGATTAATTTTCTATTGGAAGAGACAAGGTTTCGACAAAATACGTGAATTTGTAAACAAATAGTGGATTTTTCAAAGAACAAGAATATTTTTTTTTACCGCAAAAGACAAATTTTCAACAAAAGATCATGTGACATCAAAGGCATGTAACCTTTTTTGCATGCCTCTGACGACACATTTTGTCGTCCTAGGACGAGAATAGTATATTGTGTATCAAGGGCGTGAAGAAGGCTATTTTGACGATTGAAACCGGGAACATCTCCTTTTACTTGAATATTTGTTTGCTATTTTGTATTAAATTTTATCCTCCCCGAAAAAAATATTATTTGAATAAATTTATATTATTACATTTCATAATATGCATTCGTATTGAAACCAAAGTATTTCCATGGTCCTGTTTTCAAAATTTAAAGAAAATGCACATCCTGTTGAAACAAGAATTTGTCATTGAACATTTTATTGCAACTTGCGTCATATTTCCATAAATTTATTTAGTTTATTTTCAATTTTATTTTTTACTATATAAACTAAAAATATGCGTCCTACCCTATATTCGTTCTAAGCAAATTTGGAGATATAATGTAGGCGAAAGATTTTGTTAAATAAAATGTTAATTTTTTCATTTTTGATATATTTTTATAACAAGAGTTTATAACAAGTTCGTAGATATTCTTTGTCTGAACAACTTTTGTCTTTTCATTTGTTTCATAGCTCATGTCGTTTTTCCAAAAGTACAATCTTTTATTTTTAATGTCGTTTTCACGAATAAAAATTATTAATAAAAAATGCATAGCCCTTTTTTTGATTGAACAACTGTTGTCTTATTATTTTTACTTTCATTACTTGTGTCGTTGGTCCAAAAATTTGATTTCATTATTGTCGATGTTATTTTTTACGATTAAAACAAAAAGTAAGCGTCCTATTAAAAAATTATTGATGACAAATTTGGAAGAGCTTTCACTCTTTTTTAGAACAGCAACTTTTTCATATTCATTTTTTTCACAGCTCATGTCATTTGTCCAAAAATTTAATTTCTTTATTTTTAATGTCGTTTTTTACAAATAAAACAAAGACTACACATACCATCAAAAAATTATCAATAACCAATTTGTAGCCCCTTTTTTAATTGAACAACATTTATATTATTTTCTTCCGTAGCTGGTGCCGTTTGTCCACAAATTTAATTTTTTTATTTTTAATGTCATTTTTCACGAATAAAACAAAAGCAACATGTCCTATCAATAAAATGATTAATTAAAAATTCGTAGATCTTTCTTGGATGCGTAATTTTTATATTTCAATATTTTTTCTTATCTTGCATAGTTTTTCTTTTTTGGACTTTTTTCATATCAAGCGCTCCCTGATAACTTTCCTTTTACCGTAAAAAGTCATAAAGACAAACTGGTCGACTTTTCGAGTACTACGAACAGGCGGACATAGAATTTTCAAATCTTTGAAAAAATGGTCTAAAAAATCATGAAAATGCTCTAAATTTTTTTATTTTCATCTAAAGTTGTTGGTTGACGAACTCGATCTTTCTTGTTGGTCCCTCAAAGCGTGTGCCAAAGCACAATCTAATCTGATTAGTCTTTCAATAGACAGTTTTTATTATGATGAGAATGTAAAAAATTTAAGCATGATGAAAATAATTGTGATTTGACAAGTAATTTGTCCACAGACATTTCAATTTGCCCTACTGAGCTTAGCCGCGTTATAGGCGACCTGACGTTTGGATTTTTTTCT
>JAWWEA010388297.1:0-12344 GCA_035222095.1 Andricus quercuspetiolicola | reverse complement strand
GTAACTTTCTTTCTGTCGAAAAAAGTCGCAGGGATAAATTGTTCTATTTCACAAGTAGTATGAAGTGCCGTATATCGAATTTTTAAATCTTGAAAAAAATGGTTTTCAGAATTTTCAAAATGCTCTAACTTTCTGAATTTTTATCCAAAATGACAGGTTAATGGACTCATCCTTTCTTTGCTTAACCTCAAGAAGTGTACTGAAGAACAATCTCATCCGAGTATTCTTTCAAATTTTATCCTATATACAGGCGACAACAACGACGAGAACGACAGACAGACAGACATAGACGTAAAAACTATTTTTTCTGACTCAGGGGTCCTTAGAACGTCGACATTTGATGGAATCCGCAAAAATCATTTTGCACACAAAACCAATGCCTTCTCATTAAGATGAGAATATAAAAACGTGTTTTTTGTGACATTTTCATACAACTATAACTTGCATTTTCTTAGCATTTTGTCGAATCTTTCGTTGTTTCCTAACAAAAATTCAATTTTAGAAAGAAAAAAAATTCTCGTGGGTACTAAAATTGGTTTGCCTAAACGTGAAAGGATGTCTTCCTTATGCCTTTTTTTAAAATGGATTCGGTCAAACTGATAATAGTTTCTGGTATTCATTAAAATAATTTAAAAAATATATTTGTGTACTTTTTTTACTTGGATTGCACAAATGAATAATTATTTGTTAACCTTTGGCATTTTTACTCAAATGTTGCACAAAATGTATTAAACTTAAATATAAGTATTATATCTTTGATACAGGGTGCAAAAAATTCTCGTTTCTTTAAGACATAATTTTTGTTTATTGTAGAATTAAAATTTGCATGAATCAAGGTAATAAATTCTAATGCATATTTTTTTTCATATTTTTCAGTTATTTTACTTTCGACGTGGATACAGAAAGAGCACGATAATTACAATACAAGTAAGTAGCAAATAATCATAGTACGTTCTTTATACATGATAAGACCTTTCTTTTGTTTGTCCGTATAAATAGATGTGATTTTGTTAACAATTTCGCAGTTCTTCTCACGAATTCGATGGCCATGATGAAGATTGTTACTGGAACTTTAATACTTATTAATGCAGTTTTTCTGCTTGATTTCGTTGGTAAGTGCAATAATATATATATAATATATATATAACTTAAAAAAATGTGGGGAGTATATTTAACATTGTTAGAAAATATCCTTTATTGTAAGGATTTGTTAGATTTTTATAAGACCCTCCCCCATTTTGATACCCCCTCCATTTATTACTCAATATATCAAATATACACAAATTATTTTCATGGTAAGCAACGTTTCAACATATTTTTAAAGATTTCTTGTATTTACAAAGTAATTCAAGAGATTTTACAGTAGTCGAAGATATTTCCAAAAACCACAAAGTGTTTCAAAGAATTAAAAAATGTTTCAAGAAGATTGTACTGAATTTCAAAGAATTTCGAGAGATACCGAATGATATCGATAGATTTTTAGGGAATATAAGGAATTTTAAGACGTTTCAAATATTCGAAGGAAGTCACAAGATTTCAAAGGATTTTAAGGAATTTTAGCGGATTTCATGGGATTTGAACGGGTTTGATGATTTTACGGGATTTAACCTGATTTTTAAAGATATTGAAATATTCAAAAGTATATCCACAGATTTTAAAGAATTTGGTAGAATTTCATAAGATTTACCGAAACCTCAAAGGATTTTCGAGTAATATAAAGAATTTCCTCGTATTTTAAAAGGTTATAAAGGATTTTGATGGGATTTTGAAGAATGCACGGGGTTTGAATGGATTTCAAGAGATTTAAAGGGGTCTTGATGTTTACCCAGAATTTAAGAGGTTCTAGAAAGTTTCAAAACATATCGTCAAACTTTAAAGGACTCCATAAGAATATAGAAGATTTAACAAAATTTCAAAGGGTTTCCGAATATTATACATATTATCGAAGTCCTTCTTATTATTTTGGTTTAATTTTCATACTTCCCTTTTTTTCAAATCGGCCAACATTAACCGGCGCCGCTGGGCTTCTTGAAACTAAAATGCGGTTTTAAATTGGAAAAGCTCGTTCCTAGAAAAAAAGCTGTTTAAATATGTACTTGTTATTAATTTTTTTTAAATAAAAGTTTATTCGCCTGTTCAGAAATGTTAAAGAAATAATTTCGACTCAATAAGCTTTGGTTTTGGCACCAACGACCCCCTTGCATTGTGCGCGGAAAATGTCCCCCAAAAAAACAAATAGCGTTTTTATGTAAAATTTATGTTTAAAACTGTATTCTTTTCAAGTATCTTTTCAACTAATTTTTAAGTGTTCAAACACTTGTTATTTGTTTAAACGATTTTTTTGCTTGTAAATGATAAAATTTTGCTATTTTTCGAGATAGATTATAAAGGTGACGAATTTCAAGAATAATTTTTCATCTCTTACATATTTGGAAATTACTTTAACAATTTATATTTGTCTAAACAATTTTCTTCTCTACATCGGAAAGCGTTATTATTTTCTGGAAGTAATTACCAAATCAAGGAATGTTGAGTGTAGCATATTTTTTAACAATATTTGAAACTTATTTAAACAATTCTCATTTGTTTGAACATTTTTCTTGCAAATCTCATAACGTTATCATTTTACGAAATAAATTATACAAGTGATGAATTTGATGATTCACAGGCGAAAAAAATCGTTCAGGCAGATGAGAATTTTTTGAACAATTAAAAATTAGTTAAAAAGTACTTGAAAACTTGTGGCATATCGAACAAAAATTAATTTTGAGGAGATTGAAAAACATTAATTATTTAGTGACTAAAATATAATTTACAAAAAGTCAATAACAAGTACCTCTTCTTTCAAATATTTTGAAAAGCGAGCTTTCCGCATTTAAAATCACATGTTTACTTTGAAAGCCCGGGAGCACGAGTTGATGTTGACCGATTTGAAAAAAGGGAATTTTTTTCTGCAAAATGAACCAATTGGGAGTATCCACAACCAAAAACTGAAATTCAAAATTTTTGGAACACGTTAATCTGCTACGTACTAATAAAGTGTCACATTGATATGATAGCAAAAGTTCGTGGACGAAAGGATGCTACATGCGAGCCAAATATATGAGCTTCAATGCGGACAGAATTAGTTAATAATAGATTATTATATATAATTATCTAAATGTGTTAAAGTTAATAACACAGCTATTTTCTGAACATATATTCAAAAACGTCACAAGTCTCTATTCTTTTACAGAATCTGACAAAGGAGCAAGTCAATCATCCGTACCAACAGCAGCACAACCACAACCCATGCAATTTCTTGTAGATGAGGAAGGGTACGCTGGAGATAGCTCGTCAGGACGCTGGTCAGGAAGCGAGTCAATGTCTCCAGAAATCAGTTCAGGAAGCGTGTCAAGAAGCGAGTCAATGCCTTCAGAAATCAGTTCAGGAAGGTGGTCAAGAAGCGAGTCAACGTCTCCAGTATTCAGTTCAGGAAGCTTGTCAAGAAGCGACTCAACGTCTACAGGAATCAGTTCAGGAAGCGTGTCAAGAAGCCAGTCAATGCCTGCAGAAATCAGTTCAGGAAGCTGGTCAAGAAGCGATTCAACGTCTCCAGTATTCAGTTCAGGAAGCTTGTCAAGAAGCGAGTCAATTTATCCACAAATCAGTTCAGGAAGCGTGTCAAGAAGCGAGTCAATGATTCCACAAATCAGTTCAGGAAGCGTGTCAGAAAGCGAGTCAATGGTATATCCAGGAATCCCTTCAGCAACCGTGTCGCCAAACAATGCGGAAAGTCCTGTAGGAAGAAAGACGACAGAAACCGAGTCAGGCACCAAAGAAAAAAGGGGGTGCGTAAATCAGAAGTTATCACATTGTTCTATTAGGGAACATCCACATATTACGTGAATCTACTTTCAGTGGTTTTCGAGTCATCCCCCCCTCCCTCTTGCGACAATTTGTGACATTTCGGTAAACCCTCCCTTAAAATGTCATGTTGCACTGGAGGAAACCACCCCTCCTATTTTTAAATGGGGAATATAAATAGATTTTTATTCAACTGTCATTTGAATAATGAATAATGAACTGGAAGTATTGGATTCAAGTATAAAAACACATTTAATTTGATTCACTCCAAATTTTTTTTATTTGAGAACGTTGATATAATTTAACCCTCACGTGCCAGAACGGGTCTCAGGGACCTGGACGTTTCCTTCAGCAGAGCATTTTCTTCCAAAAAGAGTTCTCGTTTCTCGCAAAATATTTACTATATGCAATTAATTTTCATATCTATTTTTACAATATTCATTTTTGCGGGACTCCGGGCTACAACTAAAAATAACAAATGGGGCTAAGTCTATTTAAACCACAGATATTTCAGTTTGATGTTTGCTCGGGTCTGCTAAATCCGTTCTAGGTGGAACAGAAAATGTCGAGGTTCTAACATATGAGGGTTAAAGGTGACCTTAGACCGATGAAATTTGGACGGCTTATTTTAACTACTACGATCCTAAAACTCGTAAATGGATTTTACTTTTTTCAAGAAGATAATTCAAAATTAATACAGCAACGGAAGACATTCTTTGTTTTGAGACAAATTAATTGACTTATAATAATAATACATTCTATTAAAGAGTAGGAAAGTTATGGTCATTTATGATATTTTTAAAATCCATTTTTTCTAGCAAAATTTTTTTTCATTAGCATACTTCAAAGTAGATTTAAGAATAGAAAAGATTGATTGATTACAGAAAAATCAATTGACCTATAATAATAATAGAATTTGTTAACAATTTAGAAAGTGATGATCATTCATAGTATTTGAAAAATCGGTTTTTTATAGTTAAACATTTTACATTAACATAATTTAAAGTTCAAACAAGAACAGAAAAAGCTTAATGCTTCGAAACGTTTTGACTGATCTATTTGTATTTCTTTATTTTCACTTCCTGTATGAGGAAGCAAATTTGTTAATTAATCATGAGGAGGATGCAAAGTTCTATTCATCTTCCTTCATTAAAAATTCTGGTTTTTGGTGGAAAATTCATGCATTTTGTAGATAATTCATCTTTATTTTAGAAAATAATCTTTTTGGTTCAAACTGAACTTTTTCTTTAAAAATTCAACTCTTTGGTGGAAGGTTGAACTCTTTTGCTAAAAATTCTTCTTTTCTTCTTCTCAAAATTCATAATTTTAGTGTAGAATTCATCTCTTTAGTTCATAATTTAAATACTTTTGGATAGATTCTTCCTTTTTTTTTCTTGCGAATTAAATTTTTCCACAAGAAAATGACCTATTCTATTTTTGATTCAAAATAGATTTTATACATGTCTTAAAATTTATTTATTTTGTTGAAAACTCATTCTTTTTGGTTGAAAATGCAAATTCTTCGATAGCAATTAATCTCTTTTAATTGAGGATTTTAATATTTTTTAGAGAATTTGTCTTTTCGTTTATGTCGACTGTCTTTTATTTAAAATCAATTTTTAAATTTTATTTAAAATCAATCGTGTTATCTGAAACTGGTGATATTCCATTTTTACTTGAAAAATTTCACTTTATAAGTTAAAAATTGAACTATTTGATAAAAAAATGCAGGTATTTTGTTGCAAATTCTTCTGTTTGTGCAGAGAATTAATCTTGTTTTTTGCAGAATCATGATTTTGGTCCAGGATTCAATTATTCTTACGAAAATCCGTTTTTTTTCTTTGAGTTTAGCTGGTTCAGAAATTGCTTAAAAATTTCTGGTTTTTAATGAAAACCTGATGATTTCACTTCTTAACACGAACTTATGTTTTTTAATTGGAAATTCAACTACTTGGTTAAAAATTAAACTTTTTGGTGAAACATTAAGTTTTTCAGTGAAAATGCATATTTTTGGTTGAAAATTAACTGTTTATTAGAAAATATGGCTATTCTGCTGGAAATTCTTTCTTTTCTAGTTGAAAATCAATATTGTTACCTGAACATGCAGCTGTTCCATTTTTTGTTGATAATCTTTTCTCCGCAAGTTGAAAATTCAACTATGTTGAAGGAAATTTCTGAATTTTGTCGAAAATTCATCTATTTAGGTAGAAAATTAACCATATTTGCTGAAAATTCATTTTTATAATTGAGTACTCAATTATTTTCTTGAAAATTTGTCTTACTTGGTTTAGTTTAATTGATAGAACACTAGTTTTTTTATTGTTCAAAATTGATTTATTAAAGAAATTCGGTTTCACCGACCCCGAAAACATGTAGTAATAATGAACTGACCCCCTGGCCAGAATTATTTTTCATTTTTGTGTGTCATTGAAGACTTTTTGCGGTTATATCAAAAACGTCACGTGATAGTGTGAAATGGACTTCGGATTCAGTTTCAGCGACCCCAAAAAATAATCTGTTTGGTTTAAAAATTCATCTCTTTTGTTAGAAAAGCTGTGAATTATATTAATTCTTCAATGATGTTCTAGGTACACGATCGCGTTTAAAATTTATTAAACAATATTAAGATTCCATATATTCTTAAAGATTTCGCAGAGTTTTAACTGATTTCCGAAGACATCTTTGGGTTTTAAAAGTTTTCAAAAATTATAACATTTCCGAATTATTTCGAAATATTTCAAAAGATTTCTAACTACATCAAATGATTATAACAGATTTTAAAAGATTCCAAGGAATTTCAAACAATTTCAAGTGATTTTTTACCAACTTACGAGATCGCAAATAATGATATGGAATTTCAAGGAATTTCAAATTATTTTGAGGGATTGCAAAGTTTTCAAAAAGCTTTCAGTGGGACTACGGATTTCATATAGGAATTTCAAGTATTTTGAGAAATTTTGAAATGTTTCAGAGGTTTTAAAAGATCTCAAAAGTGATCAAGCAGATGAGTGGAATGTTTAATTGATTGAAAATACGTATTTTAGACTAATTTAGTCGTTCTCTGTACGATGCTTAGTACTTAAAATACGAAAACATTAAATATTTAAAAATTGCTAAATATTTCTTAATGTTAAAAACGCGCACTGATAATTATTTACTATTTTTTTCCAGAGGCATCCTATCCCACTGCTGTATGCAATAACGAAAGTCAGCCCCACAATAATGCGAATCTGGCTCAGCACCTCCACCTGTTACCAGGCCAACCAAATAGTGCATCAGGCCAATCACTCTATTACCTAGATCTATCGAGAAAACATTATAATTTGGATAAAAGACCTAATTTTCCTGAATAATAATTCAAAAGAAAAAACAAAGAAATAGAATTTTCATCCAGTTCAGGTTGACTAGGAGGATGAATTATTTTCAAATGAATAGTTGAATCCTTCATTAAAAAGATGAACTTCGAAAGAAAAGAATTCATTTATTAACGAAAAATCAGAATTTTCAACAAAAAAAGTGGAATTTTTAACTAAAAAGATAAATTTAAACCAAACAGTTGAAGCTTTCACCAAAAAGTAAATTTTCTACCGAAAGAGGTGAATATAAAAAAACAGTGAATCACTTTTCAACCAAATTTTTCAATTTCGAAGCCAAAAAGACAAGCTATCCACAAAATAGTTGTGCTTTCAAATCGAAGATGGCAGTTTTGCAACAAAAAATTAAAAATTTTAACAAGTAGTTAAATCTATATGAAAACACTTTAATTTTTGTTTTTTTAACGGATGAATTCTCAACGGAATCCATATAGAAGATTTGAAGAGTATTTCAAATGAGTGTTATATTTAAGAAAACTATGTTCACAAAAAATAAAGAGATTATTGAGAAAATAATTTTTCCTATTCTTTATATATTATTTTTTGATATCTGAAAAATTCAAAGCAAATTTGAACATTTCAGAAAAACCCACAACTTTCTAGCAACTATCTAAGAGAAGATAGTTATGAACAATTAAGTCTGTTAACTTGAAATAGTTATTAGCTCAATAAGTGAAAAGTTGACAAAAAGTGGAAAATCTCAGAAAAACCCGCAAGCATCTACCATTGATACAGAAGAAGATAGCTAAAAATAATAATAATAATAATTTGTGTAAACAATAATTTTTTGTTAAATTTCAATATTCTCACATTCGCTGTAAGCGGAAAGTGAAAAAAATTCTGATATAGCAAAAAAGAAACGAAGTTTTCGAGCATTATTCAAGGATAATATTATTACAAATAATATTACATTGTTTAAACAAATACGTTTGTTAATTTGGATTATTTATTACTTCGCTCTAAATAGAAAGCCGAAAGAAGTGTCAAATTTCAACAAAAAGCAGCAACTATCTGGCATTACTATACGAGAAGATAATTACAAACGTTTAGAACAACTGCAGCTTTTTAACGTTATTCTAAAAGAATGTTATAATGAATAATAATAAATTATTCAGCCAATTATTGATGGCAAACTTAATTGACTATTGCCTTGTTGTAGCTGGCAGTTTAAAAATAAGTTAAAAAATTATGAAAAACAGCAACTTTCTAATTCTATCCTAAGGGAAAATTCGTGAAAACAATAATGAATTGTTTAAGATATTTATACATCTTATCATCAGATGAAAGTCGTATTTTGTATATTAGAAACAATTGGTGTATAAAAACGGCAAAAAGATCATAATAAGCGTTAAAAACTCGCAAAATCTAATTTTTCGCTTACGGGTTTCTTTTGGGACCCTATAAAACAGACTTATGGATGTGATATTTGAGGAGTAATCAAACAGTTGTTTTCTGTACCTAATTGTGAAGAGAAATGTTGAGTTTTAACTTGATTGACCTAATGTTGACGATTCTGAATAACAAAAATGTCTTTTTTACTTATAGCGAATAAAAACCTTGAAATATATTTTATAAAAAAGGGCATTCATTTTTGTGTGGATTCTAATAAATTCGATGGCAATAAGCATAAAAATAAAACAAAATCCAATGCATGTTTGGACCTTTCCACTGTTTGACTTGCTTTTTTACGGTCAAAGTTTCATCATGTTCGGTTTTCTGATGCTTCAGGTGATGCTTAGGAAATGTCGCAAAAAACAATTTCAGGCAGAGGCCTTTTCCATTCATCTTTCGTTAAGGCCCTTTGAAACTGTAGGGGAAACATTTAAATTTTTCTGGATTTGGCTTCGGATTCTCTATTATCTCTGTTAAGATATTCTAATTTTTGCGTCTATAATTAAATTTTCTGCATCTCTTAGAAAGAATGAAGAAATTTACAAATTATTAAGTGATAACAAAATGTTAGGAACAGATTTATTTCTCAATATTAAAAAACATTTATTATCAACAATGTTTAGGAACATTCAGAAACAAATCACGTCATCAAATAAAATTACTTGGAAATTTCCATTTACTAAATTGATGATGCAGAAAATCCTTACTCTTTATCAATAGATAAACACATAAAATCTCATTTGATGTGATCAAGGGGGTATTAAGAGAATCCTTTTATCATTTTTAAAACATTTATGTGAAATGTTAGGAACGGAATATTGTTGCCTTTATTATTAAAGAATTATTTACAATTCAAAGTATCACTCTTCGAAATTAATTTTCAAAATTAAAATACCTTATTTAGAAATCGCGATTTACAAAATTACAGAATATTCAAAAGAACAGAATGAAAACGCATTTGACAACCAGTTGAGTATTCAGCGACACAGAAGTAAATAATCACTTAAATTTTAAGTGACTATTTTATGACTCCTGGATAGAGAGAAAAGACTGCGCTGAGATTTCGGAAAATTTCATGAAATAATAGAAGAATTGTCAATTTGTTTTTAAAATTAAAATCACTGGAAAAAGTCTTCTAATTTTCATGAAAGAAAATTTCAAAAACCAAGCGATCCTTCCTGATAAATAGCGAACATTTCTTTAGATTTTCAGAGACTGTTAAATAAAAAGAATTGAGAATACAAGCTTCTACAATTCCGACGACAGTCACTGAAAAACTGTAAATGCGCAGTAAAAGTTTTCCGTAGCGCAGCGCATGTCGCGCGTCTTGCCCGTTATGACTCTTATCTGTTAGGTTGTTTGTCTATTGCTATTCCTTATGATTTTATTTTCTAGAATGATATTTATTAGATCGGGAGTTTTCTTTGATCAGGAAATAACACGGCATTTATTTTCTGATCAAGATTATTTTTGGATTCTCAGTTCTAATAGAAAAAGTTGTTCAATCACATTAAATTTCATATCATATTGCTCAATGCGAGATTCAGGTAGATAATTTTGAGAGTCTTTGACATGGCTGTGAATCCAATTGAAATTTTAGAGCTCAAGCGCTTCTAGTTATGAATAGGTTTCAATTGTAAATACTACTTGTCAAATAATGGCAGAATTGGAAGTGATTTTCGGAGTCATTCACACGAGTTTATGTAGGATTCGAATACTCAGCGATTTTTCAAAGCGTTTACGCGTGCGATTACATGTGTAAGCGACTGTGTTTGCGAATCGTGTATTGATAACTATAGAAAATGAAGATTATATAATAATAAGTTGAGATATAATTTTTTTTCGTTGAGAAATCGTTTCTTGAATTTTCAGGAACTGTCCCTTAGAGTTCAGATTTCTTGTCTACGAGAATATGAAGCACGTGCGTACTAAATTTTCAGTGACTATCGCTTAGTTTTGCAAGCCGTGTCTCTGAGATTTTGTTAAAACGCTACATGCTCTTCAGATGATGATTAATCATTTTCTTGAATACTGAAGGTTTTGAATTTTAATTGACTTTCTCTCATATCCGAGAGTATGAGACGATGTCACTGGATTTTTAATAAACTATTTTTTTCCATGTGCCTTTGAATGGGATAAGGCTGAAATCCTACATGTTGTATCTAATAATTATGAGCGTGCCTTTGCTGAGATGGTTTTCATTAAAAAATAAGTCGAAAACTGTCTCAACAAAATAACTGATTAAGATTTTTTCAATGAATCATATAACATGATTCTAGATTCGCTATGGTAATTCTACTTCTATCTCACGAATGATTACATCTATCTGCGTTTATCTGGTAATTTGTATATCACTCCAATCTCTATACCAATTGATTGTTAGATTATTATTATTACTCAATCACATATATTGTATTACATAATATTGTGGTCAAAGTGACTTTTGTCTCTAATAAACCAACAACTGTTTAACAAAAGTATTAATATTTATTTATCTACTACAACATTTGATTGGAACGAAGAGGACATACTGGTTTCGAGCACGTGCTTCCCGTCGAGAATCGCTTGAATGTGATTCGGCAGACGACCGATCCACGACGAACGCACGTAACTTTCCAAAACATGTGAACCTGACAATCATTGCAGCTCCCGCAAAAATGATGACGGTTTTCTATCTCCCAGTTCGTTGTGTTCCAGGAGGCGGCACGTTTTTTGTTCTGGGCTCGATCTTAGCCGTCAACTTGATTCAGATTTTAATTTTGCATACATGTCTCTTTCTGTCGGCTCTCGCATGATGTCCCGAACTTCCATGACGAACCGAGGTTCGAGACTCGCGATTACCAGGTTACATTTACCTTATCTGCGGTAATTTTGCTGAGCTGGAATGAAGCCTCCATCTGAGAGAACTACAGCTCCGGTTCCTCACCGTTAAAGGGTGGCAGCTTGAAGGAGGTGGAAGCGGTTGCAACGTTCGACATTTTTCCGGCGTGTGTTTCTTCGTCGGGCATTTTCAAAACAAAATATTAACACTCACTTAAAACGAGGTCCTAGTCACTCACAGTCACTTGTATTCACTCACAGTTGCTCACAGTCACTACAACATTAGTGAGTTTGCATAAAATATATGCCACCGTCGCTGAGCGTCACTTCGAGTTAGCGTCGCCGTCACTTTACTTCACAACGCTTTTAAACGTTTTTATCGCCACAAGATCACGTCGGGGGCACCAATTATGTGGGTAAGGTGACTTTGGCTCGAATAAAATAACAACTGTCCAACAAAACAATAAATATTAATTTATCAACTACAAAATTTGTGCTGTGTATGAAACAGCGGAGCGTAATTGACGCATAAAGAGCGACAGCCAAACTATTGCATTTCGATCAAACCTACTGGAAAAGTTTCCTCGTGATGAAAGATGAATAACGCGATTTTCTAAAAAAAATATATATATATATATATTGAGTGGGTAAACCACCTCTACATATTATTGAAGTTGTGCTGAAAATTTTTAAATTCAATAGAAAAAATTTTAAAAATATATATTTTGCAGTTAAGACAAAAATAAAGTTTACCTGTTTCGCCAAAAAAATTTTTTTTTAAATTAATGGGGGTAGCTACCCCTAAACACTTTTTATTTTGTGTCTATGATGATAGGTACTTTCCATACATACAAAAATTGGGAAATTTGTTTTATAACGATGGAAGTAAAATGGAGTCCATCCAACATGAAT
>JAWWEA010388188.1:0-18954 GCA_035222095.1 Andricus quercuspetiolicola | reverse complement strand
GGCTTTAATGTATCCAGGAATACTGATACTCTATAAAAATAAACCCTTTTAAATAAAAAACGTTGATAATTAAATATTTATATTTTTGTTATCAAATCGACCCTGTATTTTCTTCAGCTTTGACGGCGCGTGACGTCGCACAATGTGTTTCAAGCCATGAGGGCGCCACATGTTTCGTTTCAAAAATCGACATTTCTGGTTGATATTTTGTCACTTTTTAATAAATTATTAAATAAACAAAATTAATTTTTAATTTCACACTTAAATTCTTTGTGAGTCAAAGTTTATAAAAAGCACAACTATATGTCAAACAAAATTTTTGTGGATGACCCTATTAAAATAGAATAACTTCATTTTACGCTCAAATCTGAAAATCCTAACTTTTCTCTATTCTTTTCTTCTTACGGGTTCCATGGCTACTTTTTCATGAGTTTCTAGGGGAATATCGAGGATAATTCCTGTAACCTGGTTAGTTATCCTTACTGACTTGACGTTCCTTTTTATTTTTTCGTCCATTCCTGACCATTCTGTTTTGCTCTTGATTTTCTAATGGTATTGTTTTCCTCCAAGTGATCGCCATGAACTTCTCTCATGCCCTTTTCCTTTTCTTGTTTAGTTAAGTCGCTAGTTTTATTGAAACACAAGTGAGAACTGGATTTTGCGTAGTAGTTGAATAAATATTTTATCATGTCTACGGGTGTAAACGTAGGGTCGCCGACAAATTTAGCTGCAGGTCACAGTTGAGTTTTATGCTCGTGTAAGCAATTAAGTACATCAGAAATCAATAATAGTCAATGCCTAGATACAAATATAATAAAAATGAAATGTTAAAAAGCCATTTTATTGCTATAAAAAAATGTTGTAAACAAATAGACATATATCGAACTTTTACGAGATAAAATATTTTGTTGTCATGAAAAAATAATTTAAAAATACGTGACAATGTTATTTGAAGTGAAAAAATGTTTAAACATACAAATTTATGATTTTTATTAACAAATTATAAAAATAATTGTTTTATAGTT
The DNA here is from genome assembly GCA_035222095.1 of Andricus quercuspetiolicola. NCBI lineage: Eukaryota > Metazoa > Arthropoda > Insecta > Hymenoptera > Cynipidae > Andricus > Andricus quercuspetiolicola. The sequence goes on along the minus strand of JAWWEA010388188.1, from coordinate 17,929 downwards.
GTATCTTTTCAAGGATGAAAACAATTTTTCACACAAAGTTGCTGCAAATGACTTTATGATTTTTCAGACTGAAAGGTTTATTCTAAGTCAAAAATTTCAATATTTATAACAAATCGTATAAATAATTATGTTATATTCGTCAGCTCTTACAGGGAAAAATTATTTTGTTTTTAAAAACATTCTGCGAATGACTTCGTAATGTTACCTGCCTATTTTAGAAAATAGTTACAGTCAAATTCAACGATTTGAATTTTTATTATCAAGTTACGATTTCAATTTTTATTAAAAAGTTGTATAAGCAAGTGCGTGAAAGTCGTGTATAAAAAATGATTTTTTTCATAAAACTTGCTGCGACTGATTTTATGTTACAAATTATGTCAATAAATCTAATTGTTATTATTAAATGAAACATGTAGACAGTTGTTTATATAATTTGTCATTAACACTTAAAATTATCAGCTTAGAATAAACCTTTTCGGTTGAATGACATCATAAAGCCATTCACAGTAATTTTTTGTGAAAAAAATAATTTTTATAATTTGTTAATAAACTCTGTGTGTATAGGTTCACCTACATTCGGTGAGCGCTTAAGAAATATTTTCGGTGTACCCAGGGGAAACTGGAAAGAACGCCTAATAGGTTCGCCGAAATACGGTGAGCGATAGACTACATATTTTCGGTGTACTTCTCTAAGAAGTCATACATCGTGTTAATGCACTTGCAAAAATAAAATAAACACGAATACGAAAAACCGTTTGCCATGGAACAAACTCCGCGTACACAAACTCCGCGCGAAACTCGTTGTGGGAATGCCGTTCTGCCGCCTAAAGGACCGTTACTATACTAACACTGTTGGGCCTACAGCTGTTCCAAAGATAAGTCGAAAATTTCCATAAACTTTTTGGGTCCTATATTATATTGGGACTTACAGAGCTTTGAAATTGTATGTAGGTGAGCCGCTTCTGTGTCAGTATGCGTGCATGAAGACTAGCGATCTTCAGCACCACTTCCCCTCTAGCGCCCAGTTCGCACAACTGTACAGATGTACAGTTGTACAAATGACATCTGTGCACGTGCGCAGTTGGATACAAATTACTGAAAGTGCAATTCATTTTATTTTATTAATTTCATTAATCAATTGGTAAAAATTTGAACTTGTCGAGCGTTCTTAGATTTCGCTTTTTTGTACACCTCGAATGTCGTGAACTTGGTGCTAGAGGGGAAGTGTTCCTGACGATCGCTAGTCTCCATGCACGCATACTGTCACAAAAGCGGCCCACCTACACACAATTGCAAAGCTCTGTAAGTCCATATGACCATATGATGTATCAAGAACTTCTGGTGGAAGAAGTTTACTTCTACACACCGACATCTGGCCCGCATATTCACCTCATATTCAACGTCGGAAACGCACATTCCGCAGTGGTTGTTGTTAGGACGCACTCTACTCCTACTGAAAAAATGTCAACTTGCCCAACCCAAAGAATTACAGCAAATAACTTGTTTGAACACGCTGTATAAGATCTTGACATCTGTCCTAAACAATAGGATTTTCGAAGAATTGATCCTGTGTGGAGAGAGATGTACGAACAACGTGTCTTGAAAAAAGGTGTAGCAGACTGCCGAGAGAACCTGCTATAGTTGACAAGTGTGTCTGCAAAGACGCAGTAGTCCATCAGCGCGTCCTGTCAATGGCCTGGATTGACTACCGGAAAGCTTGAAGGTGCATCCACACATAGTGAGATGCATAGAGAGCTTGATGCCCCTTTGGAAAACTAGATTTACTATCTCATCTGGAAATTATCGTGTGACAACGAACAACGTCACCTTCCAGAGGGGCGCCTTTCAGGGCAAGAAGTACATGGGAGAGATTGATATGGACTTTGGATTGGACAAGTGTTCCAAGATTCATCTGAAGAAAGGAAAGATTATTGGCGTTCCCAATGACCCTGAGCTTGTGGATACAAGTGTTATTAGACATCTTGACACCAGAGAGACATATACATACCTGGGCGTGCCTCAAAACCACATTCAGGACGTAACATCAGTGAAGGAGTCTCTCCGAAGCAGCTACAAGAATCTTCTTCGACAGATTTGGTCTTCAAATCTTTCGGCGTTGAACAAGGTATCTGCGACTAACATGCTTGCCGTCCCGATTCTACTCTAATCGTTTGGAGTGGTTCAATGGACGAAGACCGAGCATACGGCCCTTGATATCGCTACACGTAAGATCATGCATATGCGTAAGAGCTTGCATGTGAATTCGTCCGTTCCGTGATTGTACATTTCACGCCGTCAAGGCGGACGCGGACATCTGAATCTTCAATGTCTTCATAACCGAATTGTTCTGAATACAGCTTACGTTGCTGCAAATGGCAGAGATCCTCTCCTAAAAATGTCCAGGAAGCACGGGATGATTGACAAAGGAGCGTTCCTTTACAAAACCGTGAAGCAGGCGGCCGAGACACTTGGCCTGACTTTTAACATCCGAAGTGAGAAAAGTGCATTACCTCATCTAGATGCTTCACTTCTAAAAGCCGAAATAAAGAAAGCAGAGGTTGAAAAATTCCTCCAACAGCTACTCGACAAGAAAATGCACGGAAACTTTCACAGAAATGTAGAAAAAGAGTCCTTGTCGAAGGAGGAAACTTTTGCTTTCCTCAGATATCAGGCCTTAATTCAGGTACACACGGTTTTATTTTCACATGCCAGGACGGTGTCATTTCCACCTTAATATACCGTGACCGCATTTTAGATCAATAAGTTCCCAGCGGTAGGTGCAGAGCGTGCCATGCACACACTGAGTACCTAGAACACATACTATCCGGGTGTCCCACTCATTCGCGAACAACGTATCTCTACAGACATAATGCGGCCCTAAGAGTGCTTTATTACTATCTTTGTCGCTCTTGCGGTTTTGGCCGCGACTCTGCCCTGCCGAACGCTCCGAGGGAGATAGAGTCAATTGTCCAAAACAAGAAGTGCCAAATTTTCTGGAACTATGATTTTCGGTCAGCAGTGTCCGTTGCACACTTGAGGCCTGACATCGTTCTCCAAGACTTCGAGGAACGAAATATATTCGTGATCGAGTTCTCTGCTCCGACCGACTACAACATCACTGCCAATGAGAAGGAAAAGAAGGAGATGTATCAAGACCTTAAACGGGAGCTGCAACGACTGTACCCAAAATATTCGGGTAAAGTAATCGTCCTGGTGATCGGTGCCCTCGAAAACGCGAAATTATCACTGTGGTTGTTTAACCTTTTTTTATTTATATATATATATATACATACACACATAGGGTGTCCTAGGAGTATTGTCGTTTTTTGTAATGGCGGATAGAAAAAAAAATTCAAACCGAAAAGTCCCAAAACATTTTTGGGTCCAGTGCGTATTTTGGGTACTACAGGGCATTGAAATTGCATGTAGGTGAACAGTTATTTGCAAGTGTGCAAAATAATAATAACTGCAAAAAAATCAATTCTTTTTAAAAACATTTTCGAGATAAAATATTGTCTCACCGAAATTCGGTGCATGAAAAAAATGCAGATATAAGCCAGGTTCTCCGAAACTTGGTGAGCGTAGCACAAATAATTTCAGTGAGCCTAGATAATTCGTACAATATTGCAAATAATAATCAGTGACTGTCCCTGAATTATGTAGAATTCAGTCGAATATTTTGAATTCTCTGAATTCTTCTGAAAGCATGGAATTCTTTTCAACTATTTCCAAATTCATCAACTTTGATCGGCGGTGAACTACTACTGAGTTAAGATGCTCTCTTTTTTTTAATTCTGCAGAATTCTGTAGAAATCGTTGAATTCAGTTGAAATCTTTTCAAATTTTTAAAGCTTTTTTCAATTCTTCTTAAATCTTTAGAATTCATGTTGAATTATTGACAATTCCTTCAAGCCTTTTGAATGCTGCAGAATTCTCTCGGTTTCTTAGAATTATGTAGATTTAAAGAAACGGGTGAATCCTAGTTCAAAAGTAGTTCGCCGTCGACCAAAGTTAATGAATTTGGAAATACCCTTTTCCCTAGCTGCTTGTGGGAACAACAATGATAACACCAATCATAGTTGTAAGTGCGGTTCAAAACAATGCGGTCAACAATGCCGACTACCCTAAAATTGGGGGAGCTAATCACGATAGAGTCAGTATGATGGATCGGCAAAATCTCAATACGTTTGAGTAGACGAATCGACTGAGGAATGATCAGCTGGATTGCTACGATGCCAGTATGGCCCCTGAGCGAGAAGGTTACATGGCACGACTGCATGCTCTGTGTGCGAGAAACACCCAGAGCACTTGCACTTTTCCCATCGACTTCTGCGAAACCATGACGAAGACCTTCGGAAAAGGAGCTATATAAGCGGAGCGCCTACTCTACCGCAGCCAGAACAAGCCGGCAACAAAGAAAGATAGGCGACACTGAGACCAACCGTAGGTAGGCATCCAATAGAGGAAGAGCGATGCTTCAGGATCAGGAGAAACATCAAACTCCAGGTTTCTCTCAAGCCCAAAGATCTGGCTGAACTGGAAGGCGCGCTTCGTGGAGATTTTTCCAAAGAGTCCGACTTCCAGGCCATCAAATATAGTGTGTATGTACTTTGGCGGATGCACACCATAAAATAAAACCAACGGCTTATCATAAGACCAAACGCTGAATGCCTCAATTCAGCATAAAGATAGACTTGGTAAGACAGTACGCGTCTCGCATTCAGTGTGTGATTGACTATATAACATCTGACAGGAATTTTACTGCCAGGGTCCGACAGTTCACGCGCGAACTGCGGATCCGTCATCACACACTCAACAAGTCAAAACTGCTGACCATCAGGTACCATATCGTTGACAGAATACTGGTACTATCTGTCGCTAGGAGAAGTCTGGAGCGGAGTAAGAGGTGAGTCAGAGAAAATGAAAGTTTTTCTCTGACCTATTTTGACTCTTCCAACACCCTCCAGTTACTGTCGACTACCCAGCCAAACCAGGGGAAGTCGAGGCATTTTGGTTGAGACGTGTATACCCAGAATATTCTGTTAAGCTAGTCATCCTGATCATCAGTACTCTTCGAGGTGCGAAGCTTCCACTGATTAATAGCCTGAAAAGCATCCCTGTGTGTCAACGAAATGCTAAGACAGTTGCGGGGAAAATTCAGAAGACGGTTGTCCTTTTGTCGCTCTGTGTCCTGGGAATGCACGACACTTTTTGCCGGATTGCCGTATTGAGTCCATCGTAGACTGTAACCGTCTATCTCACGGTCGTGAGACGTGGTTACAGCTGACACTTTACCGCGATTTCGCCGGAAGTGGGTTCAATTTTGTAAAATGGCACCCACTGGCGATGAAATCTCACGGTTCTCCTTATGACAAACTTTTGAAGAGTCAGTCATATCTTGGATGACATTCTCGCAAGTTCTTTCTATTATGGATACCCTTTGATTTACTCTCATCATTGATCTCTACTAACTCGAAAGCATTTACATTTACTTCATATTTCATTTTATAAGGCTTGAAGAAAATATGCCAGAATTTATGAACTTCTTCCTTGAGCGCGTTTGAGATTTGTAGAACTTTCAGTAAAACCAAATCGCCTGCTCTCAGATTAATGTTGCATTTTGTTGTTGTTTAGCTCTTTTGTTGCCTTCCGTTTCATTTTCTCTTTCGCATTTTCAAGTTATATTTCTCGCGGAATTGGAGATTCATCATTTAGTTCTAAAATTTCCGCAATTTTATCTCTTGGGTTTTTCCCAAAGAGAAGTTCATGAGGAGAAAATCCCGTACTGTCATTTACGACCACGTTTCAACAATTTTCGATTTTATCAACGAAAGTTAGTAAACTGCGTGCCATGATCAGACAATTATTTTTGGATTACCATTCTTTTCGAAATATTTATCAGTCAACTTCGCCAAACATGTTCTGGTATTTGCTTTTTTTAAAATCTGATACAGTGTAATTAATTTATAAAAAAGATCTTTGATAATAAATATTTAGTTTGTTCCTGATCGAGAAGTTGGTCGTATTTTGATTTTCTACTTCGGCTATCATCAATCTTTTTCATTCGTTTCTTTATTTTTGTTGTTACTACTCTACTGAGATAGTTAGCTGAAACATTATCGACTTCTCTACAGTGGATAATGTCGAATGAAAAAATTTGAATTAACATTGAGCATCCTGACAATCTTAAATTATAAAATTGCGTCTTTAAAAGAAACATTAAAGCTAACTGATCCGTGTAAATTTTAAATGTTATTGCTAGAACGTATTTTTGTAATTCTACCAAACCGTATAACGTGACAACTATTTCAAGCTCTGTTACTGTTTGTAATTCATCTCGAGAGCCGTTAACTCACTTATCCCCTTTTTGCTTGCATCTGTTTGCAAGCAAAATCGTCTGTCAAGCATATAATGTGCCAAAGAAACTGCTTCCAGAAAGGTTTTTTTTGAGTTGATCGAGAAAAATGTCATGCCTGTGTTCCCATTTAAATACCCTAAAAATTTTATTTCTTTGCGGCACCACAAAGTTTCTTCCAATTTTAGAGTTAAACCCGCCTGTCCTAGGTTCGTAAAAATGTTATCCAAATGTTCCAGGTTTTCATCGAACGTTCTGGATGTGACTAATATGTCATCGACACAGACTGTAAAAAAATCACTGAATTCTTCGTTAAAAACTGTATTTAATGGAATTTTGTAAAAACCTTGTGACAAATCTGTACTTGTGAAAATGGTCTTTCCTTCGTATTTTTGTAGGATTTCATCAATATCAGGTGTCCCGTCGTCTTCCGATTCAATTAAATCGTTCAAGAAACGAGCGTTAAGACATATTCGTATGCTTCCGTCTGTTTTTTTACACTATTCTGAATGGGTTACAATATTCGGTAATCACAGGTTCTAAAATTCCTAGCTCTTGTAATATAAGCAAACCATTCTAACCCTAGGGTTTTTCGCAATCAGTACCTGATAACTTTTCCCAATTATAGTCTTTTTATTTTTTATTCGGATATCGTGCTCGTATCCATTCGTGCAACAGGGATCGTCAGGTAATATTTTTTTATGGTTTTTTGCAAGTCTCAATATTTTTGTCTTCTCATCTTGTGCATAACCAGCTATTGCATTTACAGAATTTTCTAGTTGTTAGTTAATTACTTTTTTAGGTTTCGAATTTTTTCATCCCCCGCCCCGATAGTGGAAACGCGGTTTGAACGTAGCAAACTCGCGACATGCTTATTTTGATTAAGTAATACTACTCGCGGTTTCATATTATTTTTTGTTTCTTTGTTATTTGTTAGTTTGTTTATTATTATTTGACGCTCTATTTCTCAATTATTTTTGTTCAACTTCGACAATTTTTCAATTGGTTGCGACTTAAATATTACTCTTGAATTTCTGAATGTTTCATTATTTATTACGACTCTATGTTTGTAACTACTAGCAAAACTGACCCTGTTTTCATATATTTAATGTAATCGTTACCTGTTTTTGAATTGTGTATGACATTCTATCAAATTCGCTATAAAGAGTTAAGTTAGAAACAGGAAGTATTAATGGTTTTGAATGATCTAGTTTTTCAAAAAAATCTTCTGACCTACAGGCAATTTCTGATCCCGCATCAATACCTAGTTCGGTAGTCTCATTTTGACATTCCTTTTTGATCAAGGGATATTTGAATTTTAATCATTTATAATATCTAATTAAATTGTCATCTGTTCTCCTTTCTACGTCAACTGACAGGTCTTCAATGACGTTACCTATCTATCGACGTGTAATCAGACCTTTATTATTAAACTCGCTTACGCTGTCTATTATTGCGATATTTTTCTTCCGAATTCCATCTACCTTTTCTTTCCCTACCATCATCTTGAATCCCTATTTCGATAAAAATTGCCTCGATTATCCCCTCTTTCTGTCCCGTCAAGCCACGTAAGCGTTTTAATTATTTGATTCGTTTTCGCTAAGTCTACAGGTGCCATCGTATCTTGCACTCTTTTAGGAATCTGGCGAATTATAGAATAATTTCTACAGTAGTCAGATAAAGGTGGTTCCAAATAAAACGCTTGTCATACCTGTTCATAAAAATATTTAACGAATGTTATATCTTTTATAGAAAATCGTTTGTTTCTCCATTAATTTCGTTTCTCAGCTTTATAACTATTACAAAAAAATTCCCCCGTAAAATCAGTAAGAAAATCATGAAAGGAATCCCATATAAAAGAATTTGTGAAATATCTGTGTCTCCCTTTTAAAGCACCTTTTATTATGAGTGATTCGCAATCCTCTGGAATTTTTTAAATCTCTATATACTGTTCTAAAACCTACATATATTCCATCGGATTATCTTGGTACTCATCATAAAATTGGGGAACCGGCAAATCAATTTTAATTTGATATTATTCTATGTGCTTACTGAATTTTGTCTGTTTTGCTGAGATTTGCGTAAACCTTGAAAAACTCCTTTGATTGACCTCAAAATCTCATTAAAATCGTGCAATTGATTAACTTGCTCCCGAACCCGAGGAGGATTGTGTAACGCGACATTATTTATGTTATTCTCATTCAATCTTTCGTCTATTATTCCGTCAATATTACTTAGTGATCCCTGAACATTATAGGCATTTTGTAAATTTTCGTTGGGCGCCATTCATGTTTGGTCAACCCTTTCTCTTGGAGGCGTATGCAGAAGTAACATGATTTTATTTTAATAGAAAAGACACTGTTCATACAAACACCAAATTAAATAAAAAGCTAACCATTAAAGTAACAAAAGTATTTTATTATGTCATCCGAATTTGTTGCAAATCTAAAGAACTTAAAGCTTCCTCAAAAATGTATTGACTTTAATTAACCGGAGATCACAATATTTTAAGGCATGTATCGATATTTTATTCTCACTTGAATTTGGCCATTCAACATTTCTGCCCCTTCTCAAGGCAAGCAATATTTAATTATTCCTTTATGTTTCAGATAAGAAGACCTTATATGCCACAATTCCAATGTCAAACCTATCCTCGGCACCAGGTCTTTCTTCTTAACCGTTAACTTCTTATCCGCTTGGAGTCCTGTTAGTATGATTTCGGCTTCGTTGCTCCTCTTATAAAATCATACCTGCGTATGTTCAAAATCCTCAAGGCCATCCAAAATAGTTCCTTTATAGTTGTCTAAGTATATCAGTACCATTACGGGCGTCCTCGTGAAAATCTTCCCTTACGGATACACTATCAAAAATAAAAAGTCAGAGTTGTAGTCAAATAAAAACGGACCATAGTCGCATTTATGCCAGGGTTAAAATATATTTGATAAATTAAAATTGAACGCCACCGGCGACTTACCGGGTGGAACTGTCTTGATGAATTTCTCTCTTTGCTCCTCCGTGAATAATTTTAATTGTGACGTAGCCCAGTAAAATAATTTAATTACTGGTCTTCCTGGTTATTATAAGATTCAAAATCGGAGTAGTGCAACGGCGACAACTTCTGAGATTCCCTAATAAAAATAAATTTATTTGATAGTTTGTACAATCAAGCAAATAATTCCTTCCAATATTTAAAAACAGTCAAATAAATTGAGAAATATCTCGAAATGTAACAATAGTTAATTTTTTTACTTGAAATCTTCTATCATCTAGTCTAGTTGTTTTAGCAATTCTTCCACATTTTAATTTGGCATATTTTCCTTTTCAGTTTGCTTCCATAGTTTACGGCTGCATTTGGTTTTTAGTCTTATGCCTTCATTTTTCACCACGATTTTTTTCACAATAAATAATTATCAAATACCGCTGCGAAATACTATATCACTTTCCAACTTTTGTGCAGGGCACTTTTGACCTCACTCTGAGACCAAGTTCGACGCGCTATTTACTTAAAGTGATATTGATTATCGGTTTAAGTTCCGACCCATGTATTCTAAGGCCTAAATGCTTATTTTAACGTAATAAGTGATTCGAGAACAGTGCCTCGTGCCTTTTTCGGATTATCGTGAAGGGATAAGTGATACATTAACAGTGACCAGTGTATTTCCCTTCTGAATTATAGTGAAATGATTTTCCCGACTCGATCGTCTTCTTTCGGTGCCTACACCTGGACTGTGATAATTTTCTCTGTCGCAAATGCCTTTATATGTGCTTGTAAACATGAATTTCGAGAGAGAAAGAGAGAGAGAGAGAGAGACTTGCACGCGCACACCCTAATTGATAATGGGAACAACAATGACACCACCAAAAAGTTGTAGATGCTGTTGAAAACGATCGAACGCGCAGAGAACCCGACAATGCCTTGGCAAACAGCGCGATTAGCTTAACAAAATGTTCCGGGTATACCCGTCGCAACTTCCTTGTAAGGCCTTTATACGGCGCTTTCTTTTCATTATCCCTGGCTGTGATATTCTTGTCGGCTGTTACCGAAAATTCGATAAAGAACATGGTTTCTTTCTCGAAGTCAAAGACTACTGAGTCAGGGCTCGAATGCGTGACGGAAACAATTGTCGATGTCAATTGTCGCATTGTGCCGTTGGATGCACGTCGTTCCCGCATGAGTTGGACAACTTCATATTGGATCCGCCATTTTGAATTTGTAATTTTCAGCGTAAAATTCGAAATCAGGACCTCAAAGACTCCCTTATACCAAGTTTCAGATAAATATGTGAAATTTTGCCATTCCGGTCCCCATATTGGGTCCGACAATTTGAATTTACAATTTTTGACATCAAATCCCTTGTATTTCAAGTTCAAGACAAATTCGACATAAAATCGAATTTTGGCCACTTTTTGTGGTTCCTGGCCCACTGTTCGTTTGTATGTGCATCGGAGAGTATTTCCCATAGATATTACGTCATGAATGCGACTCTGTTGTACGCCCAGGTATGTATAGGTCTCTCCAGCGCCAAGATGTACAGCGCTTCTCTCGACGAGTTTAGGGTCCTCGGAGATGCCTGTAAGTTGTCCTCACTTCAAATGAACGGCGCATTTTTCTAACACAAATTCCAATCCAATTTCCCGAGTGTACTTCTCGACAATCCTTAGAGCTACATTTACTTGCTCGGCATTTCTAACATAGATTTTGAGATCATCCATGTAAAATACTTGAGTGACCTTATTCTTTTGTTATCCAGGTTTACCGCATAAGTATCTTTGGAAGTCGCGAAGTGCGAGAAATAGTGGCAATAGTGTGAGGCAAAAGGGGAGAGGGCTCACGGTGTCGCCCTGAAAGACACCTCTCTTAAAAGTGACGTTGTGAGTTGTTGCACGATGTTTTCCAGATGATTTAGTAAATCTGGTTTGACAAAAGTGCATCAATCTCTATACACCTCACTATGTGTGGATGAACCTTTAAGCTTTCCAACAGACAGATGATTAGTCAATGGGCGATTGAATTGAATGCCTTCCGGTAGTCAATCTAGTCCATTACTAGGCAGTGCTGGTAGGATCCCGCCTCTTTGCAGACACATCTACCGATGAGCAGGTTCCCCCGACATCCTGCTATCCCTCTCCTTGAGCCGCGTTGTACGTGCATTTTTAGCCACACGGGTCCAATTGTCCGAACAAGCCCATCGTTTTAGGATAGCTGCGGAGGTCAAGTTGCCCTTCTTCGAGAGGAGCACTGTGTGTCCTTCTACCGCACACTCCGGAATAAGCTCTTCCGACTTTAGGTATGAGGTGAAAATGCTTCGTGCCTCTCAATACTTTCATCACTTCTTCGGTAGTGATAGGTGGTCATTCCTCTTCAGGTGCTACGAGGGCACTGCATAGCTCCTTGAAGCTATTTATGTTCATTGTATCTTCATTCAGTGGTTGCCGTACTTCGTAGACTTCTCTCCAAAAGGCCTCGACCTCCTCTGGTTTAGGCAGGCTGTCGACAGTTACTGGAGGTTCTTGGAAGGGTCGAGATGGGTCAGTGAAAAACTGTTCATTTTCTCTGCCCACCTCTCCCTCCGCTTTAGACTTTTATGTATACGTAATAAATATAAGTATACATATCATTAAAAAAAGGTTGATCAACTACCACAGGGTCCCACTGGGATCAAGTGCCATCTATGAAAATGACACTGGCTCTCACGTCCCGAGCAAAAAGCGAGGGTGGTTTGGAAAAAGTGCGAAAGAGAGAGACCAGTATTGCTGATTATGTCAGGTTGGTAAGACCTGACCAATTATTTGTTTGTGGGTTCGTTGTCATTAACAATCCTATGGGGATGCGTCAACAAAGTGTTGGAAATAAGTGAGGTTTAGTTAAAGTTACAGAATGGTTTATTGATAAGATAAAGAAAAGAATGAACAGTTACATAAAATGAACTTACATATACCTTTTTAGGCTAGAAAGGTCAAGAGAGAGTTTTCTTGTCGATTGTATTTCCGATACGTCGTAGAGCAGCAACAGGACTCTACCGGATGTTTGTATGAGTCTAGTTTGAAGTGACTCTATTAATGTGGTGAAATGATGCACAAGCGCTGTTCACTAGTAGAGCGATGCATGGTCCTAAACAGCTACCGAATCCACTCTTGAGTTCTTTTTCACGAATGTATAACCGGCGGACATACTTGTACGATGACCGAAATCGAAGGGACTTAGTTCACAACTTGTCGATTCGTTACTTGGTTCGTGAAGAGCTAAAAGTACGCGACGTATTCAGAGCGACTTGTAGATCGAAGTTGCCAGTATGACTGCTGGGAACGTAAGACGATTTACAAGGGTAACTCTGGTGTTTATATAGTTCTGGATCTCTATATTAAAGATAGGGTGGTACGTTTTAAACTCAGTACGTACATGTTAAATTTTAAACTCGGCACGTACATGTTAAATTTTAACTCGGCACGTACGGTGATATCAATATCGCGAGGTGAGTGACATCAATGACTAATCCCTTCGCTTTGTTGAGATTCTCGGCGCTCGCATTGTCTCTTCTCTTGACCTTTCAGAAGTGTGTTCCATGGACGTAGGACGAGCTCAGATCCCTTGATATCGGGTCACAAAAGCTTATGCATATGAACAAAAGCATGCACCTTATGTCTTCTGTTCCGCGACTTAACCTTTCACGCCCTCAAGGTGGTCGCGGAATACTGAATCTTGAATGTCTTTACAACAGGAGTATTCTGGGTACTGTACATAAAGTCGTAAGTAAAGGCGAGAGCCTCTTCTTAAAATGGTCAGGAAACACAAAGAAGTGGGCAAAGGAGCGTTTCTGTACAAAGCATCGGAGGAGGATGCTGAAACACTTGGCCTTGACTTCAATATCTGGGGTGAGCAAGATGCATAAAACATTATCCACCTCGAGTACTCACCTGTGAATGCCCGGATAAAGAAAGCACAGGAGAAAAAGTCCCTCGAACAGCTCCTCGACAAGAAGATGCATGTCATCTTCCACAGAAATGTGAAGGATCAATCGATGTCGTGTGATCTGACGTTTGCTTTCCGTAAATGACCCGGATAGAAGTCGTTCACAGAGGGTTTCATTTTGGCGTGTCAAGACTGTCTCATTGACACTTTAACATACCGTCGCCACATTTTGAGCCAACACATTCCCGATGATAGCTGCAGAGCGTGTCATGCACATCCCAAGCATCTAGGGCACATACTATCTATTTGTTCAAATCATGCGGGAACGACGTACATCCAAAGGCGCAATACGGCACTAAGGGGGCTTTAATACTATCCATATACTGGAACTTCATATTCTCGATAGTTGTTTCTGTCGCGTACTCGAGGCCTGACATAGTTCTCCTTGACTTCGAAAAACGATCCATGTTCGCTATCGAATTTTCGGCACCAGCCGACAAGAACATCACAACCAAGCAGAATGAAAAGAAAGAGAGATATAAAGACCTTATAAGGGAGTTGCGATGGTTATACCCGGAATATTCTTTTAAGCTAGTCGTCCTGATCATCTGTGCTCTTGGAGAGGTGCCAAGCTTTGACTGGGTAATAGCCTGAAAAGCATCCCTGCGTGTCAACGAAATATTAAGACACTTGCGGGGAAAATGCAGAAAGCGGTCGTCTTTGGGTCGCTCCATCTCCTGAGGTTGCGTATAGAGGGTCCCTGTACCATGGGTTTCTGCTGAGTACGATTACAATAATTAATAAGCAGACTCGGAAAATTGTCCAGGGGTGGTCCCGAAGGAATTAACCCCCAAGCGGAGGTGTAACAACCGTGCCGAAAGCTGAATGGCACCTGGATGAGGTGTGTCGAGCGGTGACTCTGCGATACCGGGCGACCTCTCAGAGTATACAGCCTTATCGTTGCATGGGGGGCTCTGCAAGGATTGGCAAAGCCTTTCCCTAGCTAATCGTGGGAACAACAATGACAGCACCAAACATAGTTGTAGTAAGTGCGGTTCATATTAATCGAACGCGCAGGGCTCCCGACAATGGGTCGGACAACAATGCCGACTACCCTAGAGTTAGGGGAGCCAATCAAGACAGTGTCAATGGAATGGACCGGCAGAATGTCGGCAATTTTAGGTGGACGGATCGACTCAATGACGACCTGCTAGAGTGTCACGATACTAGCATGGAGCTGTGCAGTACCCTCATGACACCTGAGGTGGAATGACCGCCTATCACTACCGAGGAGGTGAACAAAAGTATTAAGAGGCATTACGAAATATTCCGCTCTGGCACCAGATGGTGTCAAGACCTTCTGGTGGAAGAAGTTTCCTTCAAACTTGTCCTCTTATCCAATCCAAAGTTCATACGAATCTCTTCTGTGTACTACTTGACGATATTTAGGTCAAGTTAATGTTTGCTCTTACCAGAAGCATACAAATTCAGGTCATCCATATAATATACATGAGTGACCTTATGCTCGCGATGATTAGTGTCACCGCAGAGGTATCCAAGAGAATTTCGTAATGCGAGAGATGGAGGCAGAAGTGTGATGCAAAAGAGCAGAGGACTCATGGTATCGCCCTGAAAAAAGCCCCTCTGGAAAGTGACGTTGTTTGTTGTCACACGATAATTTCCAGGTGAGATAGTGAATCTAGCTTTCCAAAGGGGTATCAATCACTTTATTCATCTCACTATGTATGGATGAACCTTCAGGCTCTCCAACAGACAGATGATGAGTCTATGAGAGGTTGAATCGAAAGCTTTTCGGTAGTTAATCCAGGCCATTGACAGAACGCGCTGATGGGCTGCTGCGTCTTTGCAGACGCATCTGTCAACTGTCAGGTTCCCTCGGCAGTCTGCTACACCTTTTTTTGAGCCACGTTGTTCGTACATCTCTCTTCACATAGGCTCAATTCTTCGAACAATCCTGTTGTTTAGAACAGCTGTAAGGATCTTATACAGCGTGTTCAAACAAGTTATTTGCTGTAATTCTCTGGGTTTGACAAGTTGCCCTTTTTTCAGTAGGAGTAGAGTGCGTCCTAACACCAGCCACTGCGGAATGTGCGTTTTCGACTTTGAATATGATTTGAATATGGGCGCCAGATGTTGGTGTGTAGAAGTAAACTTCTTCCACCAGAATTTCTTGATACCATCTGGTCCTGCAGCGGAAAAGTTCTTCTTGCCCCGAAGTGCTTTCTTCACTTGTTCAGCAGTGGATGGACATTCGTCCTCAGATGTTATGAAGATGTCGCAAAACTTCTTGAAGCGGATGATATTATCAGTATCTTCTTTTACCATCAGTGTTTTCGGGATCTTTTATACCTCCCTCCAAAAAGTCTCTACCTCGTTGGGCTTGGGTGGATTTTTGACAGAAACAGGGAGATCGCTAAAGAAGCGCCATGGGTCGACTTCCGTATTCCGATGGGCCTTAGTGGAGTGGTGGGGGTTCACGCGTCCCAACTCTCCCTAGAGGATCTCTACACTGACCTATCTCTCCCTCTTCTGCATTCTCCTTTTTGCGTCAGTTAACACTCGTTTTGTTTCAACAATATGCTGCATGATGTTCAGCAGCTTTGACTTGTTCAGTGTGTGATTGTAGGTCCTCAGTTCTCGCAAGTCAGTCGATGCAAGCGTCTTTTGGTCTTTTGATCCATCGTCGGTTTTATCCTCCGGTCTGAATCAGCCAAAGCTCTCCAGCACCATAAACTGAACAATTGATGGCCCAGAGGTCGGACTCCTCCGAAATATCCTCACGAAGGGAGGCATCCATTCAAGACAGATCTTTGGGCTTAGGAGGAATCTGGATGTCAATGTTCTTGCTTTTCCTGAAATCACGATCATCTCTCAGGAGGTATCTGCTTTCCGCCGTTGGCCTTAATGTCACTTCCTCCTCTTCGTCTGCGGCTTGTTCTGACAACAGTTGGGGAAGCGCTCTGCGTATACATCCAGTTTTCGAGAGGTAGGCAGCTTGATTTTGCAAAGACTGATACGAAACCTGCTGAAGCTCAGAGCGTTTCTGGCACCACAGAGTGTGCGAATGCGCCATAAAGACTCCGCGAGCAAGGATAATGCTGGCATCGTAGCAGTCTATCAAAGCATCCTTGAGTTGATTCGTCTACTTAATGTGGGCGTTTCGCCAGTTCATCGTCGTGTTTGCATCTAAATTATTTTCAGCACTCCGAACTCTAGGGTGATCGGCACTGTTTGCCGACCGATTGTCGCATGCTATGTGCGTTCGATCGTTTTGAACCGCATCTACAACTTTTTGGTGGTTTGATGGTGTCATTGTCGTTCTCCGGTCCTACAGCGAGGATCGTGAGAAGGGATCCCGATTTTATGGGTGATAATTTAATTAAAGTCCGATCCTTCGTTGAGGATCGTGAGTGTGGGTTTCCGTGTAATTAAATTTAATCGTTCTTCGATTCTACGGTGAGGATCGTGAGAAGAGAACCCGATTTTTAGGACGTGAATTTAATTCAACTCCGATCCCACGGTGAGGATCGTGTGTATGGGTTTCCGTTTGATTAAATTTAATCGTTCTCCGACCCTACGATGAGGAACGTGAGAAAGGAACCCAATTTTCAGGATGGTAGTTTAATTAAACTCTGATCCTACAGTGAGGATCGTAAGTGTGGGTTTCCGTTTAATTAAATTTAATCCTTCTCCGATCCTACGGCGAGGATCGTGAGGAGGGAACCCGATTTTTAGGTCTCCGATCTCATTGCTGGGATCGGAAAAAAGAAAAGAACTCACTAATGATAAAATTCAAGCAAATCACTGAATATACCCTAAGAGGATTTGGTTTTTAAAGAAACGAAATTGGATTCTATTTTCACACTGTATATTCAACACTTCGGTTAAAAATCAGAATTTGCACAGAAATACGGTTTAAATTCGCTCGAAGAAATTACGAAAAGAACTTGATTGAGGCAATGAAATTCGGATTCACAACGCGGAACTGTCGAAATACCAAAACGATGAAAGACCGAAGGTGTTTCTTAACAATTCGTGAACAGGACTCTGGACTGGGATCTCGGAAGAGCGAAGTCTTCGCTAGGTGCCGTCCGAGCATGAACTCGGAAGCGGAGCGAGATGCTCACTGGGCACTGGTCGACGATCAACTGACGAACTGACCGCGGGACCAGCGTTGCCAGATTAATCGAACACCATTACCGTACGAGGCTCTGTAAACTCACAGTACAATTACCGTACGTGGATAAAGAAATTTACCGAACTGATTATCATACTTAATAAATGAACATCGCACACAATATTCGTACCCACTGATATGTAGTCGGTGAAATGCGCGCGTTTTTCAAATAACATTTTTTTATTTAATTATTGCAATTATACAACAAGACATAAAAAAGTCATTTTGTAGTATAAAATGCGCCGCATGTGGCGTAACTTACAGACTAAATGATTGGGGAGCGAAGCGCGCGAATATTTAAATGCGCGAAAAGCTTAAGTTAGGTAGTAGGCGATCCTAAGAGGGAGATGGTCCGCGACTGCTTATTAATTATTGTAACCATATTCAGTAGAAACCCTTGGTACAGGGACCCTCTATCCGCAACCCGAGGACGCGTTCGGTGGCTTTGTCGTAGGCCCTTCGGTTC
>JAWWEA010388136.1:0-12353 GCA_035222095.1 Andricus quercuspetiolicola | reverse complement strand
AGTCACGTAGCCGTTGGTTAAACACGGATTTCACATTTATTCGTCCAGAAAGATCATTTATTTACCAACCAAGATGAATTTTCAAACCAAATGGACAAATTTTGGATAAAACAGTTGACCTTCCAATAAGAGAAGATGACTTCAACAAAATAGTTCAACTTTCAACTAAATAAGCGAATCTTAAAAGCAGAATGAGTTTTGAGAAAAGAAGTTCGACTTTCAACCAACTATCTTAATTTTCTACCAAAACGGGAGAAATTCTGTCCAAAAATGAAATAACTGAATTTTTAGACAAGAGAAATTAATCTTTTGAACAAAAAAAACTAATCATCAACCAAATAGTTAAATTTTCAATGAAAAGGGCGAATTTCAAGAATGAAATGAATTTTTAGGAAAGTAGTTTATTTTTCAGACAAAAAAGATTATTTTTTACTCTGCTTGAATTGCTAAAAGGATTTAATCATGCCACCAAGCATCACCAGTTATTCTTCCTGTAATCGCAGTACACTAGTACGATAATGTGAAAAAATGCAATCAGGAATAATTCGTTTACCAAATTTCGCAGCAGGATATGCTAAAACTAATAAACCAAATTAGGGTTGATGATAGACATAAGCACATTAGTAAGCAGCTTTATAGGATATGAGAAAAGAGATGAACATAAAACAAAGAAGTGCTTCAAAATTTGTTATAGGTCTAGGTTATAAATTGTTACAAGATAAAGATAAAGAAGCCAAATAGTCGTCCTCATGAAAAAAATAAATTTTTTGTAAAAGTATCTTCATGTCTGTTTGGAAAAAGCCAGGATAACATAGAATCATTGTGAAAGCTTTCAATCTATTATTAATTTTTTTGTGCATTTAGTGCCGCTATATTTCTCCCATGCATTTTGCCTTCCCAAGCTTGAGAAGTGCACGGAAACAATTTTTTATGTATTTGTACTCGAAATATAAATTCTGAAACAAAAATGTCTTCCTGCTTATAGCTTCACTCTGTGAGCTATATCTTAAGTTAAAAACGACTAAATTTGTTACAAAATATACAAAAGTAGAGAGCATCGCATCTGTAGCGAACATCAGTGCCATCTTCTTCTACGATGAAAAACGTAGAAAACGTAGCGAAAAAAAAATTATGCCTTTTTTTAACGAAGATCGATAGATGGCAAGAAATTTTACAGGAAATTTTAAAATTTCATTAGGATTTCAAAAGATTTTGCAGCGTCTTGAGGTATTTCGACATAACAGATTCATAACTGTACCAAACAAAATGTAAATCTGTTCATTACTTTGCTAGGAAATTTACTAGGGTATAAATGCCTCCACAACTGGGGTTATGCTCACGGATGCAAAAAAATATTCAGCAACTTTTAGAACCTCTAATAGGACGCGACATATCTATTTGCGCAGAGAAATCACAAATACTGGAATTGCGGGATTTTCAAATTGTCTTCATTCAGACAAATACTCGTCACTGCTTCGAAACATTTTAGCAATTATTATGCGCTATAGGATTTTATCATTCCACCAAGCATCACCAGTCATTCTTCCTACAATCACAGTACCACACACTCCAGTTGCTCTCCTGACAGTGATTTCCTGAAACGTTATTATACCCTTTTCTGAGCATAATTTTGTTCGTGAGCGGATGACGGTGGAAAATTGTTATTTGCGGAATCCTTAACAAAGTATTTGAAATCATAGATATATTAATATATTAATATATTCACCAATAGAATTGAGAGTAACCGTCCATGCTAGGACCAAAGTAGAGAGGATCCTCATTTTTTCTAACTGCGTGAAAACTTTTGACTGTTTCAGTGAAGAAATTTGTCAACAGTGTAACTAATGAGTATTCTGATAATTCTTGCCTTATCAATTTCACGTGCCTCGAGCTCAGGATGAGATATTTGTATTTTATAAATCAGTTCCTATCTGACAAATAAAACAAATAAGTTGTGACACAAGTGATTTCTGTATATTTTTCTATGTAAATTCCAAAACAACCTTATTATATTCTCGTGAAATATTAAAATTTAATAAAATTTTAGTGAAAAAAATTATTTTTTGGAAGAAGATTTTCAAAAAGTATTGCTGTAAATACTAAAATAAAGATATTTAACAATGGGATTGCTCGACTACTTTTATTACATTGGATGACATAGAACCACAAACGATAAAAAAATTATGTACAATATTTAGTAATCTAAGTGGAAATTTTGCATTTCGATTCATTGAAAATACAAAAATTGAGTTTCTCGAAATGGACTCCAACAAATAGTTGGTTTTTGGCCTCAAATATCTGAGGGATGGAAGTGAACAGTGAGCGATGAGGAAATTCTGTGCAAAAAAAACCGGCAACATTCACTTTAAATTTTTAAGGAGATATTTGCATTTTAAATTTAATAAGTACAAAAGTCGGCTGTTTTTAAAAAGAACTCGATCAATAATACTAAGTTTTGTCCCTAATATTTGTAACATTTAAAGAAAATGCAACAAATATATGTCAGTAGAGTGTCCACCAAGCATCACCAGTCATTCTTTCCACAACCACAGTACCACACACTCCAGCTGCTCTTCTAACAGTGATTTCCTGAAACGTTATTCATGCCCTTTTCTGAGCATAAGCAGACCAATCTGCACTATTTATCATTCGTTTTCGGTTCTCTAAAATGACCTTTATTCGAATCCGCACTAGCGCGTTGCATCTCAGCCTATCCATGCATATCTGTTGTTCGAATGATTTTTTCTCGGGGATTACAAGTACCTAAAATATAATTTAAAGTGTCTCAGAAAGTTTCATATTTCCTTCGCTCCTTTTACCATCAAATGGAACGTTACACGTCATACTGAATAATCTTCTTAAGTACAATTTTTTTATTTCTCTCTAAAAAGGACTGACTGGAGATTGGCGAAACAATATATAATCTTAGTTTTCAATACTTTTATGAAATACCTAATAGGAAGGACTACGGTTTACACTGTATTCTCTAGCTTAATTTGAAAGAATTTTGCGATTGGGCGGTTTAAGCCTACGGGAGTTTCGCCGATTTCTTCTTTGGTCAAAAGGGTAACCTTGCCGCTTCTCACGTTCATTTTGACCCGTCTCATATTGTTATTACTCCGTTCCTGAATATAAATTCCAGCAAGAGAGTTAGCAGTCTCCAGTATTGCAAATACCTCACCATCAGAGGTGGACATAACAATTTGTTCTTGCGTTGGCAGAGGCTCACTGCGATTATCTCCTAGTCTGAATTTAATTGAATTATCAGTAGGAAAAGTGTATCTCCTAAGTTCAAATATTTTTTGCGTATTCTTACGGGAAGTAAGCCGAATAAATTCAAGATGTTTGAGCCCATATCCACATTTACGATAAGAAGGAAGCCTGGTAGGTGGATCAATGCGTCTGCAGGGAAGAGGAGGAGGCCTTGAACGAGAAGACCTTTTAGCAGAAGCCGGCTTCAAGGAAGAAGAACTGACAGGTGGAGAAAGCTTTGACGAAGAAGATCTTCCAAGAGGTGGCTCTGAAGAAGAAGACCTGCCTGCGGAAGAAGGACTAGTAGAAGAAAATTCGGCAGGGTTACACCCGGCATTTTCAAGCCCGGCAAAATCAAACTCGGAAGGAGTAAGCCATGCAGGATCATACTCGGCAGGAGGAAGCCCGCAATAATGGAATCCGGCAGGATCTAACTCGCTTGTAGGAGACCTGGACCTAGACCTTTGAGGATAATCGTGTCTATTAGAAGAAGGAATTCCGGCACGAGGAACATCAGGAATAGAGGCACCGTTAGGTGAGCTGTCGAATTGTGAGCTTAATTCTGCAACAAGAAACGGAGGATTTCAACTCGTGTAACATCTACGTAGACGTGCTTAAGCTTTGTTCAATTAAGTAAGAAAAGTTGATGCAGGTCTTAGTAAATGATTAAGAGAAGCAGCAACAGATATTCAAATAGGTAGGATTTTAGTGATGAGGATACTAGTAAGCGTCTTTATAAGACACGCAAGGATAGATGAATATAAAACAAAGAAGTTTTTAAAAATTAATTATATATCTAGGTTATAAATAGACACGATGCAAAGAAAAATAAAAGACTACATTGGTTACAAAAGGTATCAAAGTGATGATCATAGCATCTGTAGCGAACATCAGTGCCTTCTTCTTTGACCAGTTTGGTAGTTGAGGTCCAGGGAACCAAAACATTGAAAGAGGTCTTTGTTTTGGACGAAAATGAACACACGAAATTAATTTATTTGCCAAGCTAACATGGAAATCTTGGAAATATATAAAGTTTTGAATTGTTTGCATGTAGATCGCATGTTATGGATAATTACAAAAGTTTTGATCATTTATGTACAAGTAACAAACTTTAACGTTTTCTTTCTTTTCATTTCTTTGTGAAACCTTTGTCTTATTTTTGAGAAAATCTAGAACAATTTCCTTGTACTTTGGTTTTTTATTATATTCTAGAATTTTTTATCTTTGAGCAGTCTACTTATTTTTGACCACTAAAGAGTTCTTTCTGAAGGAGGTCTCGACCTTTTTGGGTGAAAAAAGCGATTTTTTGCGATTTTTTAGGAAGGCTGGTTCATCTCGCTTGTTATCAATGTTTGAACATTCAGTTACCACATATTTCAAGAAGTTACGATAGTTTTTCACGTTAAAGAGTGATAAACAAGTGCGTTGCATTAAATCTACGAGGGATCCAAAAATAAATTATTTTTCTGTGAGTGAAGTGGCTCAAGTCTGGATCATCCGAAATCAAAAAATCCAACTATATTTGTTAGTGAACAGTATTTTCCTGAAAGTGGACTAAACTAGATGTGAACATATTTATTTTTCACGAAATGGTGGAGTTTTGAATTCGAAAATCAATTTTTCGCTAAGAAAACGCTCCTTTTTGACCATGAAGCAAAGAAAAAGCAATCGTTCTAAAAAGAAACGATTATTCAAAACCCAAAAATGTAGGGACCCCCTTAATATTTGCTATAGAGATTTTGTGAAAAGTCCTAGTTCGATGCGAGTGACAAGCATAGTAACGAGAAACTCCAAAAAAAACTCAAAAAAAACTCCAAAAATATCTTAGAAAAAAACTGCAAAAAAAAGAACGTTAATCGTTACAGACTCAATGGTCGTTCCTAACTTGAGATGTAGCTCACACAGTAAAGCTGACAATGGAAATTTTTTGACATCTTTTGACATTTAGATTTCACAAACCAATCCATTTTTTTTTTGCAAGCTTAGCAGGTCAAAATGCACTAGAAAAATATAGCGGCAATGAATGTATAAAATAGCTGTATACTAGTGTTGTCGAGTAAATAGTCAACCTCAAATTTTAATATCCTCTCCCTTATAAACCAAAACTGCCAGAAACATTAATTTTTGGAGCACATGCCTCAGTTGCTCAAGTACTATAGACGAATAATGGCTGAAGATGTTATATAATAGGAAATTACAATATCGATGGGTGCAGAAGCATAGAGATCCGTCAAAAACTAGAGATAGAAAATTTAGATAGCTCTATTACACTGCCATGAATGAAAATGTAAAAATAAGTGAAATCTCACCAAAAACATCTGCAGTGGCAAACATTTCACCAAGAAAAAAGTTATTAGTACAATCAACATAGTAATCCACAGGATTTTCTTTCTTTCCTTTTTAATACATTTGCAAAGTTTTTTTGATTTTTTTTTAGTTTGATAAATTCAAAAGTTTAGATGTCTCTTAGAATTACTTGTCAAACTTCACCTTTGCAACAAAATGTTTATTTTACTGATAGGCCTTTACTCGTTTGTTCTTGTGACACGTTTGTGTTTGATAACTAAATCGGTGTCTGCTATCAGGCATCGTGGAAAAAAACAAACGAAACTTTGTTTAGAAATATTTGATTCTAATTAAACCTAGTTTCAACAGCAAAAGAAAGTGATGTCACTTGTAACAAAGATCTATGAATTACAAGAAATTTTAAAGAATTTTATAAAATTTCAATGGAATTTCAAAAGATTTTGTAGCGTCTTGACGTATTTCAACATAACAGATTCATAACTCTATTAAGCAAAATGTGAAAATGTTAGTTACATTACTAGGTAATTTAGTAGGCAATAAAGGATTTTGCAACTGGCGTTTAACTCACGAGTGCGAAAAAATATTGAGCAACTTTTAAAACTTCCGACTAGCACGCGATATATTTATTCCCGCCAAGAAATCGCAAATACTGAAATTGCAGGATTTTTTTAAGTATTGCTCATCAAAAGCATTTTCTTTTTTAAAATTGTTCATATTCATAATCTGATCAGGAAGCTTGTCATCTGTTCCAATCTCTTTGGTTGCTATTTGGTTGCTATTTAGGTCCCTATAATCAACGTATAAGCAGCCATCATAAGACATAAAAAATCAGGACTTCGCACAAAAAATCAGGAAATTAGGATAGAATAAAAAAATCAGGACACGCCCTGATAAATCGAGAGGTCTGGTGACACTATTACACCGGATTTCATAGGATGTCAACCAATCTTACCGAATTTTAAAGATTTGAAGGGATTTAAAAATACTTTAACGGACTTCAGGAGATTTTTAAGGATTTCACTGAGTTTTGAATATTTAAGTGTTTGTAAATATAGAGGGATTTCAAAGTAATTCAAATATTTTAAATGATTCCCAAGAATTTCTAAGCATTTTGGCAGATTTAAATTACGAAAGAATGAAGATAACGGCGGAAAATGTTTACTTGCGGAAACCTTAGAAATATCTTTCTAAATATAGATAAACTATTATATTATTATATTTACCTATGGAATTGAGAATAATTGCCAATGCTAGGACTAGAGTAGACAGGATCCTCATTTTTTCTAACAGCGGAAACATTTTTGACTCTTTCAGTGAAGAACTTCGTTAGCAGTGTAACTAATGAGTATTCTGGTAATTCTTATCTCGTGAACTATATATGCCTGCAGCTCAGGATGAGATATTTGCATTTGATAAATCAGTTTTTATTCCCAAAAAAGAATAAAACAATTATGACAATAGGGATTTCTCGATTTTTTCAGGTGTAAATTCAAAAACAACCTTGTTACATTCTCATGGATTATGAAAATTTATCAAAATTTAAATAGAAAAGATTACTTGTTTGTTGAAAAATTTGTCAAATAACTTTTTCACGGGGCTTAACCACATAGACGTCTTGCACTAGGTATCGTTCAGTAGAAAAAACTAAACTATGTTTAAAAATATTTGTTTTAAAAGAAATTTTAGCCGAACAAAAGTATTAGCTTCTGTCCTCGCAAAACATCGCGCTACAAGTGGAGGAAGTTCGATTCTAGCTGGCAAAAATCGCAGTGTAAGTATTTCAGGGGGGCCTATAAAATTAAAAACAAATTTTTTGTGTTTACCTGAATAGAAAACATTTTCTTGAAATTTTACTTCTTATATTAGAACCTTTCTGAAGTAGCAGTACTAGAATAAACTCATTTCAAAAAGGGATCAATCGATTATTTTTATTAATTTGTCTTGAACTATCTCCAGGATGACAAAGAACCAATAATCGATAAAAAGAATTAAGTACAATATTCAGAAGAACATAGGGAAATTTTTGCATCTTGATTCATTTCAAATTCAAAAATCGAGTTTTCTAGAATGGGTTCGAGCAAATATTTTTTCTGCCCCAGTTATCTGATGGAAAGAAGTAAACATTAAGCGATGGGGAAATCCAGTGGAAAAAAAATTAGGCAAGACTTACTATATCTTTCAATGGAAATTTTTACACTTTAAATTAAATTACCTTTATATGCCTTTATACGCCAGGCTATCTCTTCGTCGATCTTTTCGTTATTTAGAAATAATTTAGCAAAATACACGTGCTTATCACCTTATTTTATCCTCTTATCGTGAAGAGCAATCTTGCATACCGTTTTCTCACTCAGTCTTTCCGACGCCAAAATTTTCGTTTTATTCAGTTTTATTATTATTTTAATCTTAAAACTTATCTTCTTCATGCTAGTATTCAATCTGCTAAGGATTTTCTGCAAGCCATCAACTAATTCTACCTTAAGAACGTCATAATCTGAAAAGGTTAACGACGTTCCTTCACTATCCCGAGAGCCAAACTTCCTGTGTCAAAAAGGTCCATTTTGCGACATTTTTTCACAAATATAATGATTAGTCAAGACATGACGCATTCTTGCTTAACAAACTGCTTGAGACTCAATGTAAAAACAAAAACTTGAGCTGAACATTTCTTAGAACTGAGAGGCTTTTTGACTAAAGGAAATTTCATTAAACAGAATGTGTTCCTAGTGTATCAAAATCATGTTGATCAGAGGAGTTGAAATAATAGTATACAACCTATACACGTCTCACTGAGCCAGGGATAAAATTTAATGATCCAGGTATATTTAATCAATTTTCACGGATGAGTTTTGACTACAGATGCACCTTTGCTATTCCCTCATCAATACCTAAACATCTTGTTGAAGTAATGTTAGAAATAATTATTCTAGGTGAGACAAATGCATTTTTTTCAAGAAAATTTGTCTTCTAATTAACGACTGCCACTTCTTCAATACCAGCTGGTGGTTTCGTTAACTTAGCATGAAGAATGAATAGCATTAACTTTAAAATCAGGTTGACGGGTTGATGAGGGTAATATCTGTGAGTGAGAAATGTTTATTTGCAGAGAAATTTTCTCAGGGAAAATGCGTTTCACAAACCTGGATCATTTACTTTTAACATCATATCTGCGGGATGTTCAGGTAATGATCGAAAGTTGACAAATACTTATATTAAGCCAAATTTTCTAGAGAAAACGCGTTTGACATATCTGGGTTGCGCAATTTAATGGTCAGTTCGACAAGATCTTCAGGTAATGATCAGAGAGTGGAAAATTTTTATTTGGAGCTAAATTTTATCAAGGAAAATGGATTTGGACCACATTTATCACTGATTATTGTTTCATTACATACCGCAAACTTTAATTCTTGATTTTCTTTGACGTATGGAAAGGTGCCCCGCCTTGGGCTATTTTTCGTATGCGAATTGTTTTAAATATCATATGGCTCGAATTGAAACACATAGACGTATCAGCGACAGAGTGGAGCGGACCCGTCGCCTGCAATATGCCTAGACACCTGTAAGAATCATTATCTGTCATGGTCTCAATTAGAGCATGCTCGACCACTATCAGTGGAGCGTTTACCTCTCAACTAAACAAATGTAACTTTTAGCATTTGCCTAAGCAAGAACAGAAACAGTATTTCGGGGTTGAAGCTGCTCACTAACAGAAGAAGCCCCTTATTGATTCTAAATTTTATCATAATGCTTCTTATTGATGGTTTTTGAACTGTGCACTGTAGGATGGCATCAGTGAAGTACCACATAAGACGCAAGCTTTCCTCATTCAGTTCTCCAATGAGTTCAGCAGGAGCAGTAGCAGGCTCTGGCGACTGTAATCTCTTAGTATTTCATCCGCAATAACTAAGTCGATAATACTGCGGTTATTTTTCTCTACGCTAGGCGTACTTGTGAATCATTTTATGTAGTGATGCATTCGAGACGATTTCGAGAAATTTCGAGATTTTTTGAAGCATAATCAAGTTAACTCAAAACTTTATGGAGATCAAGAATCTTGAATGACCCAAAAAAAACCTAGCACCCTTTTTGTATCTGTACCCTGACTTTGGACGCAAACGCATCCCTCTATATCTTCTAGCAGAATGATTATTTCACCATGGTCGACAGTTTTTATTATATCACGTGGAGCATTTGAGAAGACGTCCTTGACTTCTTTCGCATGACTATCAACTGTCGCGTAGCACAATATGATTAATATTCTTCTGATTCGTAGGTTCATTCTAGCCCACAACAATCTGGGAAATACAAAATCATGATATCTGAGATCCTGTCCTGCTTTTCCATTCATAATCAAACCGACCCCTTGACTACCATGTCTACTTCTACTACTGTCTACTTCTGACCATATTTCGAAACTGTTTTTCAGCCTCCCATTTTCTATGTTTCTATTTTCACATCCCTTTTTCTTTGTCCCAGATACACATAAGATTTCTAGCTACCTTACGTGCATAATTTCTCGTAATTCTCCCATTCCAAAATCATTCACTACTCTAGCAGTTCGAACACTCAGTCTCCAGTCATCATCTGAAACTTGACCTTCACATTTACTGTGTGCTTGCATTTTGTCAATCAAAGTCTTGGTCCATTCCGAGGCTGCTTCATATACAAGAATTTATAATTGTATCTTTTCACATTAAATAAACTGCAAATGTATTCTTCAAGGCTTTGAGAAAAAATAATTTCATGGGGATATACTTGACAAGTGTCAGATGACACTCGTCGGTTTACAAAACGAGTATTAAAAAAACTTTCGAAATCCTTTAAACTTAAATAAATAAACTGAACATTCGTAAATATCATTTTGAGCATCCCCATATCTTGATAATTCTTTTCAAATTTTGAAAATGCCTTTATACATTTGCAAATCTTTGAAGCATTCAGAAATTCTGGAATGCTTGTGAAAAAATTCGTTGGAAGGATTGAAATATTATAAAATTCTATGAGATTTCAAGAACTGCTAGATTTTCTCAAAATTGTAATCGTAAAATCCTTGAAACTGAACGCAGAAAAATCGGAAGGAATTAAACAAAAAAGCATTATATCGTATTTCAAATTATGATATGAAGAAGATTACGCACCCCCCATCCCCTCCTCAGATACAAGCGAAACAGGTTATTTTTTAAGGATATCATTAAGACTGCAATTTTACCTGAAGATTAATATCTGAAATTTCAATATTTTTAGTTTTGCGATTTTAAACCTTTTATGAAAATGAGATAGGTTGTCTGGGTGTAGATATTTGATTTAAGGATAATCATAATAAGAATTCGTCACTGTATCTTTCCACATTAAATAAATTAATCAATAAAGTGAAAATTTATTATTCTGACTCATGCGACGAATCATGGAAAACGAGCTTAAAAAATACAACAAGCGCTAAGAAAAAAATCCAACATAAATAGGTGCTGAACGTGTCATTGACGTTATTTGTCAATTATTTAGATTTTTTTAATGGGGGGCCGTTCATCACCCAAAAGTCACGTAGCCGTGGGTTAAACACGGATTTCACATTTATTTGTCCAAAAAGATCATTTATTTACCATCCAAGATGAATTTTCAAACCAAATGGACAAATTTTGGATAAAACAGTTGACCTTCCAATAAGTGAAGATGACTTCAACAAAATAGTTCAACTTTCAACTAAATAAGTGAATCTTAAAAGCAAAATGAGTTTTGAGAAAAGTAGTGCGACTTTCAACCAACTATCTTAATTTTCTACCAAAACGGGAGAAATTCTAACCAAAAATGAAATAACTGAATTCCCAGGCAAGAAAAATTAATCTTTTGAACAAAAAAAAAAAACGAATTATCAACCAAATAGTTAAATCTTCAATGAAAATGGTGAATTTCAAGAACGAAATGAATTTTTAAGAAAGTAGTTTATTTTCCAGACAAAAAAGATTATTTTTTACTCTGCTTGAACGGCTAAAAGAATTTTATCATGCCACCAAGCATCACCAGTTATTCTTCCTGTAATCGCAGTACCACACACTGCAGTTGCCCTCCTAACAGTGATTTCCTGAAACACTGCTAATGCCATTTTCTAAACATGAACTTACCAATCTGCCCTATTTATCAGTCGTTTTTGGATTTCCAAAAATGATCTATATTCCAGTCAGCACCTACGCGTTCTACTCCAACCTATCCATTCATACCTGCTAGTAGAATAATCTTTTCCTCGTGATCACAAGTACCTGCTATATTACTCAAAAAGTCCTAAAAAGCATGATTTTCTTATTTCCTTTTACCAACAACTAGGGCATTGACGAAACAATATTTTATATCAGTTTTTTACTTGTTTTATTAAATATTTAATATGAAGCACTACAGTTTACACTTTATTTTCCCGCTTTATTCGAAAGAATGTTGTGATTGGGCGTTTGATACCTACGGGAGTTACGTTGATTTCTTCCTTAGTCAAAAGGGTGACCGTTCCGCTTTTCATGTTTATTTTCACTCGTCTCATATTATTATTAATCTTGTCTCGCATGTAAATGCCAGCAAGAGCATTAGTACTCTCCAATATTGCAAACACGTCACCACTGGAAGTTGACATAACAATTTGTTCTTGGGTTGGCAGAGGCTCACTGCGATTACTTCCTGGGCACAATTTAATTGAATTATTAGTGGGAAAATTGTATTTTCTAAGTTCGAACACCTGATGTGGATCAGTGCGCGAAGTGAGCCGCAGAAATTCAAGATGTTCAAGTCCATATCCACCTTTGTGAGAAGAA